>JAUTBT010002624.1:0-10013 GCA_032361225.1 Lepetodrilus schrolli | reverse complement strand
CTCCGTCAAATAACTGAAAACGATTTCACCTATGCGTTTCTTATTCTTTTCTCTCTCTCTCTCTCTCTCTCTCTCTCTCTCTCTCTCTCTCTCTCTCTCTCTCTCTCTCTGTGTGTGGGTGTGTGTGTGGGGGTAATACATTATTATACATATTAATTTACAGGTGCAATGTTCTATCGGGAAACATTATTCTATTAGGCATATAATTATGTGGGAAACATGTTACTGGAAGAATATTCTGCATGGTATATTATTTGATACTTATATTATTCAATAGGGTATATTATTCGACAGTTATTGTATTATATACAAGATATATTATTCTACAAATATAGTGTTATATAGGGTACATTAATTATTCAACAACTATATAGTGGTATGTAAGTAGAATGCTGTACAGGAATTGTAGTCAATAGGACAAAATATTCTACAGAATGTGTATACTATTATATGGCACACCGTATACTACGTATTATAGTATTTTAAAGAGTACTGTATACAATCCTACAAGGAATAATATTCTACAAAATACCATGGATAATTAGCATTAAGGAGTCAATATTAGAAATCTCTTTAAATATTTAATAAGGTTACATAGACACGTTGCTGCACAGTAAACAATGAGTGTAAGTGTAAACTATATACATGTACATTTGAATTGGGTGAAATGGAGTGTACATTTAGGTGTTTCTCTTTCTATGTCATTATTAAACAACCCTAATTAGGACTGGAAGTAAAGGCAGATCCACTTAATACTACATGTTTGTTGAGGAAGTACATAGCAATGTCTATTGGCCTGGTCAGTTGACTTCACGTTGTACATCCAATGAGAGTCAGCAGAGTATATTGTGAATGTTACGGTAAACCAGCAAGTTTTCGTGGTGCATTTTCGTGGTTCAAGACTAAAAAGAGTTTAAGGATGGTTGATTTTGAGGTGGTTTATATTTGGACCAATTTTGTAATATATTTCATATATTGAGATTCATGCTGTAATATACTGTATGTACACGTTTTACCATTACACACCCCCTTATACCGCTTTGAGCATGCAGCTTGTGCATGGAGGCTAGCGCGTTACAAATACACATTATTATTATTATTATTATTATTATTGTGTACGAAGACATATTATGAGCATTGCACAACGACACACATTATTTTGGTGACAGTTATCTTCATTAGTAGAATAAGAGTTCTTACATTAACGGTGTAGGTGAGGTGAGGTGAGGTCTTGTATACAAATACGTTTTACATGATTCCAGATCTGAACGTGCTACCTTTCACATCGTTTAATGCGTTGACATTTCGATTCAGTAGAGTGGAATCGAAATTGACATTTTCCTATTTGGAGTTGAAGTCGAAGTTTTGAGTTCTATACATAGACTAGTATAGATCAATGTTAGCATTTGTCTTCCTAGATTCGTATGAGACGCCAATAGCTATATTTTAAATTGTAATTAGAAATCGCCAGGAACATTAAGCTTTACTGGTTTTGAATTCAACGTTTAACATTTAATTCAAATGGTGTCTAAAGAATGAACGTGTGCTATTTACAACAGACAGGACAGTGTGCAGTGCACGAGGACAACATCCTAACCACTCAGATAACTAAATGATTTATATTAAGCACGTTAAATAACAATGATTTATGACCAATTAGACATCAATGGTTAAATGAAAAATACATGGTAATGGGGCATCTTGTTGTTTAACGATCTTAATACCGGGGGCGAGTCATAGGTAATTGTTTCATGATCAATACGTACAACTTAGACTAGGAGTTACTTGTAACGCGAAACGTTACATTGCTGTAATCCATATACCTCATGTCGTATGTAACGACGTCCCACCCCCAAATCAACTCCCCCCCCCCCGGGCAAAGGGGAGTGCTGCGGGTGTCACCGCCGACGTCGAAATACAGACACGTCGATCACGCCTCTCGGCTCATCAATCGGAGACACAACATAAGCCCGACTCCAGAAGATAACGCGTTTGAGTGGACATCCCTATGCTAAGTAAACACGGCTGTTTTGTCTGATGTTAACGTAAGCAATGAACCTACCTGTAAAGCTGGTTAGTAGAACACACGGTCTCCCTCGCGGAGACCTCCGAGTATCCCAACAGGTAAATATTCCATGTCCAGGTAACAACACTCAGCCACCGTGTCCAGCTGGCATCCAACCTAACTCCTGCGTATGGACGGCAATCACTGGGAGAAAAATCGAATTCGATTCGTAATACCTCGCGCCCTGCCCGGCCCACCTCCTCTCACGGACAAGACGAGCTTTGCATGTGGAGTAGCAACATAGACTATCCCCAGCTCGTCGCCTGCTTTTCAAATACAAACAATGCCTCTACCAGGGTCGACTTGGCCATTGTGGTCACATGAAAAGGCAGCCCCTGGCTTCGGGCGAGACTAGTGTATCATTTCGCACATTGCCTCGTAATAATGTACCTTCGGTGGCAGTATTGTGAGTGGAAGAATAGCCCACTTGAAAAAAGTCACATTGAAGAGGGGAGACATTGTCCTCCAACAATACCTGACGTTTCTAAATATGTTGTACATATCACAAATGAACTACAATGCTGGTTCTATAACGCTACGGCTAAACTAGTATAATAGCAGAGGCAGTTTAAACGCAATAGGGGTATAGCCCTTGGTATTGTCGAGAGGTCATTCAATTGCAAAAGCCTTTTTTCCCACCTTTAAAAGCCCGTAGAATTGACTATTGAAAATCATTGGCTGTAACTGGTAGATTGGAACCAACTCGAGGCAACAGAGTTGGATTTGAAAGGACCATTGGTGATACCAGTAGTGTGTCATTCTTCGGTTTGTATTGGCCATTGTGTGCCTTGTGTTTACAAGTGAACAAATGTCCTCTACATAAACTACCTTTAACGTACAAAGAATATCAAAGAAGGTATACAAATTGGATCTTTATTCACTGAGCAGTTTTAAAGAATTCATTCACACAAGCCGTCTATAAAACTAGACTGTTCCGCTATCGGTGTACAATCAACACATGGCGACATACCCAATAGATACGTATTTCAACTACGTACTCTCGGGACAGGACGATAGAATATAACATTTGGAAACACACCGGCTTTTCATCACAGATCCAGCCAAAAGAAAAAAATAGAAGGGGGGGGGGTCATATGAATACATGGGATACCACCCGTTAGAACGGTTCATCGGCAAGTTCAAAGAGTAACATCATAGCATATAATCACCAGTTTATTGAGTACTCAAGTTGCACGTTATGCAATTTAAACGACTCGGTGGTCTGATATACGAGGAAATGGAACGGGAAAGAGATGCAAAAGCCATGCGTCCGTTCTACATGATGAACGATCGTGTAAGTGTCGATATACAGCCCGCAGATAGCATCTGCAATTAACCAAATTTTCCACCTGTTTGGCGTCACATAAAGATGCTTTGGCGGATATTGCACATTGGATTAGTCTCAGTCTGGACCCCATGATAATGCTCACAATAATTGTGATATCACTCATTTATATAAATGTATACACATTTCCGTATGTATTTTGATTTATATTAATTTTATTTGTATATTATTTGTAACTTTCCTTTTCACCCGGTCCCTTTGAAGTAACTTCACATCAACCATACTCTGAATAGAACATGATTTAGTACATGTTGCATTGTGTAAAGATTACCAAGAGGATGTACATCTGTCAGTGGTTAATGATATAGGTTTGTGTTCTACGTTTGCCACACACGTATCAAATATATAGTATAGTCACATTTCTCGCTACTAACACGGTACCAGCATATTACTGTACACAAACTCTATCAATAAGACGATATGTTTTTTGCTTCAACAACTGCATTCACCTATATTTCAATGATAATATGTGCATACTGTTAAAACGTTACACGCAGTACCAATAGCGATTGCATCGTGTAAACTGTAGCCCTGATGTTAATTTTGAACGTAATCGTAAACATATGCCTCGAAACATCCGTAAACATAAGTCTCTTAGTCTGCAGTAAAGTGATATACTAGTATTATATTTAATGCTACAATACGAGTATCGACATAGACGCTGTCTTAGTTTCGCAGTGATGACTTTATGATCGACACACTTACCACTCATAACTCATAACGTTAAATATATGAATGCACACAAATGAGCTTCTCTATACCAGTGTTCATCAGCAGTTATCATCAGCAGTTCATCTTCCCATTGTGACGTTCAGCATACACATAATTGCGTGACTAGCACCGACTGTTTGCAACTACGCATGCCAATTTTATTATGTCCGGGTCGGTAACAAAAGGCAGAATAAAGCACACAGTTACTTTCAATAGGAAACATACACAGAATTTTAACTCTTTGTTATGTTAACAATTGCGCCCTCGAGTACAATAGGGTTGTTTATATCATGGGAAGTTGCCTATAGTCTAAGCCATTGTTTAGCTGCTGAAATAGATAAAATCACATACAATTTCATTGTATGCTTCGACAAGGGCTGTGGCTTGTCCGGGTTATTCATGGAAGTAAAACGAGGCGAGACAACCGAGAATACATATTTCCAGGGCGGTATATTATCTCGAGACATAGATAGCGTGTGATTCCGAGGTATACATGGATACATTTTACTGGTGCGTGTAATTATAGAAAGGAACACTGACATGGTTACCAATGGATTATGATTTTGCTTATTATGATACAATTCATCGGGTTTTTGAAAATGAAAATATATTAAGTGAAACTGTTCGTTGAATATGCAGTTAATTAATAAATAAGCACCTGGATACGCATATGTGCCCATTAGAGACTTGCCATTCTAGTTACCAAAATTAAATAAGTAAATATGAATAAACACCGGAAGGAGCTATGACCTGCCATTACAAAAGTTCATATTATTACGTCACGAGTACATTCTAAGAGAAGTTTAAAGGTTAAGGTAGGGTGAACTTCCGGTATAGCTTTTCTACTTCGTATGTGTACTGGCGCTAGGCATTTTCTACAAAATGCGGCGTTTCAAAATCAATTAAACTAATATTTGTTAGGATCTAACAATCATGGAATGGTAATTGTGTAGTAGAGGTTGCATTGCTTTTGATTTTATTGACATTATTTTTAACTCAGTCTAAATGATTGATAAATATTATTTATTATTTTGGAATTGGGGTTTATAGTAGCTTTCAAGATTCTTTCACTTATATCACGACTTTTCAGTTTAGGGCAGGAGGAAACCCGCAACATCCGTAGCGCTGAATGTTGCAGTAAACCTGCGAGCACCGGCTGGTACTGACAAGACCAAGGATGATAACTGCATTGCCACTGTACAGACATCGCATCCTATCAATATCGCGTCGCAAAGGTAACTTTCGCGAACATTTATGCCGGACCCCCGAGGCTGGATTTGAACCTGGAACCTTTGGCTCCGAAGTCCAACGTTCTGCCACGCCCCTCGATGATCATACTGGACCAAGTACATATAAGGCAATCGTCATACCGTAGTGTGAATTCCATGGCACATGCAATCTTCGGGTAAGGGTTGACATATTCTGAGGTTTAAACCAGACTACCATGTCTTTAATTATAGTGAAGCACATCCGGGTAAGTGGAGTTGGTGCTAGTGGACTGGACTAGTAAACAAGCCAACACGACGTTGGTATGGAACCACTCCGAACGACACAATCATAACCTCAAGAGACGAATACTGGAACTTCGGGAGTTTCTTAAATTGTACAAAAGGAACAACTCTCTGACCCAGAAGCATTGGTAATTTCTTCATCAAAGGTGAATATTTACGTACATGTTGTCGAATTACTGTCGCATGGATCCCGAAGCACGATAAAGAAACTTTTGAATAAGAAGTCAAATAAAACCAATGGAATTATTAGATTCTATTGATACCCGGATACTGCATATACTGCATACAAACGTGTCCGTACTGTCATCCAAGTTTCCGCATCCAAGAACCTGTCCTGACGAACTGGTTTAAACTCGCGTCATTGTCGGTTTTTCCTGCAGGAATAGACCAGTTACGTCTTGTACGAATTCCTGTTCCTGAAGCATCCCATTTTGAACAGGACAAGCTGGGATGATACAGAAGCAATGATATTGAATCAGAGCACAATAGCACGTGCAACTCGAAAGATGAATCGCAAGAGGACTATAGGGATTTTAATGGAAGGCTTCGTTACAATGTTAGGTCTGTCACTCACTGGTAATCGCTTCCAAGCTACAAGAATACGAGCCGACGTAGGGATGACCGAGTTTCATCAAGGCTTTGGCAGATCTCAAAGAACCATAGAAATGGTCTTTTCAGCTTTATCTGAAACTTTGAAAAGAGTCGTCACGTTTGCAGAAATGAAATATGTGCAGATCGTAGCGCCTACAGAAGATGTGGGAAAGGAGGGCTGGGGATGATAAATATCGTCTTTGTCCGGCATCGTCATGATAAAGAATCGGTGTATTGAGAGGAAATGTACTCCAATCTGGGCTCGACCCGCTATCACGGGCTTTATTCAGCCTAAAGTCTCTTTCATGCCTCTCTATTCAATCGCGTAAAATATGATCGTGGATTTGAATGCTTTGGGTAAAATATCTCTCCTGGCCTATTATGGCTACTGTTTGAAACGTTTGAAAGGGGGAATTCGGATCTTTCCAAAGTGCTTGAATTTTCTATGGCGCTATAAGCGGGCTGATTGAATGGAAGATACTGCGAAGGAAAATGTAACAAAGGCTGTCTCCATTACCGTGTTATTTGAAGCATGAGCGAATGAATACTGCACATATTTGCAAAGCGGCAAGCCAAATATTTGAGAGAAGCGACTTTTCCGTGAATGTTGGCTCTGGGTATAGAATGCGACACGTTTCGCGTGCGGAAAACGCTCACTATTTCTTTAGCTGCATGAAAATTGAGGCGCGGTGCGCAAACTGGCAACAAATGTCAGAAGCGGAAGATGACCACACAACAAACTACATCTACTTCCGGTGAGATGTGCAAATGCGTCATTGAAATCACCAAACGTAGATGAGGCGCATTACGTAATGCGCTTGTCCAATGAGAATTCTCAATGGTGGCATAGCCCTCGAATTAAGAAACGTGCTCAATGAGGCAAGCTCTCGGCGGTCGCTATTGTATCAGTTTGATGGTGGTATGGTGCAATGGAGATTGATGAATACACACCGTGAGCACTCCAAATATTGAACTTGTATTATATTTCTATGGCTAGAATATCATTGTTAATGTGTACAGGTACAGACGAGCATACATACCTACGTCTGTGCTAAGAAATACATACATTGACAAGTTGAGTACTATTTAGATAAATCAGAAAAACTCAGCAGTATTTAAATATATGGCAACAAAACTAGCAAATGATTATTGTGACTTATCCTTACAGCACATGTCATAAGATTCCGTCTTGAATCAAGGAATTTGACAAATGGTGTATGCATCACTGTGAAACAAATCACTACGGAGAGTGCACCATACGTACAGAAAGACATACCTGGTATATGAAGACATGCACGACTCATAGCAATGTAGTAAATAAACATGCGCCGATTTACTAGTCCAAATACGGTCTACTAAGTTTGATACTAACATTAATGTCTACAAGAATGATCGAGTTTGAATTTAGTTTCTATCATTAGTGATAATACACTGAATACTAGTATGGAATCGCTTTATTATAATATGCATTTCCGTGAAGAAATTACATAACATAGTTTGAGTGCGCGCACACACATACACACTGTGACACACACAGACAGACAGACAGGCAGACAGACACACACACACACACACACACACACACACACACACACACACACACACACACACACACACATTACCAAAGTATACGATAAGTTCTGTACACCCATGCACATGGGAATACATATATTATCTCCACCTGGCAGGTATGTAAATAAATGAGCATATGACGTATATATCTGTCCCATACACACATACGCTATAATGTATTCAACTCAATTGTATGTATTGATTAAATCAATTCAAATTATATAACAATAAAATATCACCTAAACAAAGGATTATCTGTGGCTATTGATGTCCCGGGTCAGTGCATACCTTATCTACAATACTATCATGTTCTACATGGTTGCTACGCGACAGCTATTTGCAAAACGCAACTTTTGTAAAATTTCATCTGGATAATCTGGAAAAGTCGTCCACCTACCTGGCTTGTACTCTTTTCACGAGCCGTCACTGGCAGTGAACCACGTGGACAACAATATTATGCCATTCATGCTTGACACGGAATAGAAAAACAACCTTTCCTAGTACGGCGAGTCAATGACGTTGAAGTGTAGAGCACTCGACGTTGTTGTGTTGTTTCGAGTTTCTATACAACTTCCTATTGATCTAATCCGTCTAAGAAATTGTTGCCAATATTAATTTTCCTGCTATCCTTTTGTGATATTATCTCTGTCAAGAGCCTATTGAGAATAATTTCCGAAGGCCGGTGTATACAACATTCAGGCTGAAAATCCAGATTTCTATGTAACTGTGACGTCACACGATGCCAGTAATGGCATGTAACGCTAGTTAGCTCTCATTCTATAGATGGTGAAATAATAGCATAGCGACATAGAGCAGGGCACATATTGTGATATTCCAGTGTAAAAGGCCATTGATTGTACCAGTTCAATGCTTCACTAGGCTGCTAAACAATTTTATTGTGACGTTTTGTACAGCATCTCATCTGCATCTGATGGTCAGAGTAGGCACCAACAGACGCCATTGTCGTACTGACAAGCATCCAAGGCAAGGGTTTTTAGTTTTATGACAGAGAGTTTCCATAACACAAACAGACAATAAAGTCGGTCTGTACCCCAAACAATAGATGGAAGGTAGGCAACCCGAGTGGTTTCATTTCCATGCGTTGCCGATCGATATAGCCGAGAGAGGAGGGTCTCCCGTTCTTTTGTTGTCATATTGGTAACTTTGAAAACGTATGGGGAAATGCGTTTGCTCTCTACGTTTGATAACATGCTCGGATGGTCTTGTCAGTCACGTGACTCGGCATTGAAATTGCTACAAAGGAAGAATTCCATTTGTTGATATTGTATTTGATCACGTCATAAATCGCCTGGTAATAACGCTGCCGACTACAATTAGTTTCAATTCTGAAAATGATATTATTATGTCGTTGGCTTTGGCTATTGGGAATTGAATTGGTTGCCCACGGCGGGTTTAATTAAATACAGTCATTTGGCCAAAATATATCTGGCAGTTAATACACTGGTAATCATATATTTAAATGCTGTACAAAACGTGTAATTTTGCAATGTCATGCTTTGGGTTTTTAAGTCGTTCCCGGGATACGTATATTTACTTTAAGGTTAGACCAACAATAACATATTCATAAATGCCTTTTGAATGCGACTACTATTATATACTAGTATTTATTAGAACGTGGAATGACCTATATTATTACAATATATACTGGTAATTGTACACGTGGTATTAGAAGGTCATAAATTATTGCCCGGAACGTAGATTGTCAAGTTAAATACTGAGAGTTGGTAATAGTAACGTCAATAGATGACCACAGAACAACTATCCAAATATTAGATTGTAATATTAAAAAGCGTTCGACATTCAGACACCTGAAAATAAAATGATATAGATCATTTATAGCTATACGTATAATAAAGGTATTGTAAAACATTATTAACCTTTTTTAGGTTGGTGCGTACACTGAGTTATGCCGTAGCGTACAGGAGATCACTGAAGTAATACACGAACACAATTCTTTTCAATATTCCATCACATGCATGTTCGCCCACATTATATGTAACGCGGATGTACTTGTTAGATGAAGTGAATGTGATCACGTAATGATTACAAGCATTTCGTAGCCATCCTGGTGTAGCTATAAGTGACGGCACCGTAAAAAAACCTATCATTTTGATTAGCATGGCCAACTTGAAAAAAAACTATCTAGTATACATATAATTGGGATTTTCTGATTCGGTACGGGCTACTCCATACATAG
>JAUTBT010002623.1:0-10014 GCA_032361225.1 Lepetodrilus schrolli | reverse complement strand
CCCCTGTATTTGTCTACTACCCCTGAGGTGTAGATCGGGAGACGACGGTAGGGGTTGATGGCGATACAGAACAGGCCAGAGTAGGTCTGAAAGATGGAACAAATATATAAAACAACCTACAGATGATATTAGACATATCAGAATGTAATTTACGATGACATGTTATGAGCTTCACTTTGCAACACCAACTTGTAAATGCGTTATTTAATATCGCGTCAATAAATCAGAAGGATACTAACTATGAGAGTTGGAATATTGACCTACAAACTACTGTATAACACTGGACTCACGTAAATCAACCCAGAGGTGTATCTTGCTCTGAGATTATGGAGCACGCACGATTCGTTGAGGTACGTCATATTTGCAATGTCCTCCATCTTCTCGAACTTAGGAGGGTTCATAGACTGTACATCATCCTTCTTGAAAGTCTTTACCTTAAAACGTAGGCATAAACTATATTGATGAAACTAAAAACACAAACTAAATACCCAACGTGCTCGCCCATCAACTCGTTAGTGACAATCAACCATCGATATGCCCTAAACCTGTCACATTGTTCAAGTATCACATCGAAGGGATTGACCTAGGATATTTAGAAGGGGGTGGTGTAAAACACCTAAGTATCAATATGTTCTTGCCAACCCACACATCACAATATTTTAACTTCATGAACCTGACCACCATTCTATAATCCTGGTGTTAAAATGGCATCCACTACCTCTTTACGATGTCGTTATGTACAACGATAGCTTCAGGTTTATTTGTTAAGTATGTTTGTAACTTATTTCTCTTTACCTGGTTACTATCCAGAATTTTGACGGTAAGTTCTTCCCCTTTCGTGCTCTGCAACTCTGCCGCAACAAATCCCTGCTCTGGATCCGGGGCCCAGCAAGATTTCTTGGCGTCATAGTTCGGGTTGGCTTCTTTCAACAGCTTCTTCTTGTCGATAGCCAGGTACAGCATATCGGGGTCCGCGGGGTCGTAGGAAGACATGTTGTATGTAAACGTCGAAATCAAGAAGGAGACTGTCGATCAGCTCTGATCCTGAAATACCAACAATTGTAATGATCGTTTATATAAGCTGAGCTTGAGAACAGAGACATACTTGACCATGTTTTGAATCGATTATGCTGATCTACTTAGAGTAAACAGAACGATCGTAGCTGTTCGACAGTATATTAGGGAGTTACAACTCTCGGATCGTTGTTCTTGTCCGGTCGTCGTGATTATTATGAAAAATATCAAATAGTTTAAATAGTATTCCTAATGTTGAGATGATACGTATTCCAAAGATAATCCTTGTAGTGAGTTAGAGGTCAATATGTTAAATGCTTAAAGGGATTTGTTTTATTTGATATGTATATTTCTATCTATTTTACGTTATTTAATTTCGTTAGTTATTCATTGGTTGGCATATACATCTCATCGTCGAGTAAATACCCGAGATTTGATAGCAGGGACAGGACCCCCAATGCAACCCTGCGGCCTCTAGCAAGCCACTTCGTCATCGTTACATGCATGTTCACCGGACCCCCCCCCCCTCCTCCCATCACCACCCACTCCCACACACCTTTATGCTAAGGCAAAAATACCTTCTAATACAACTTTAGAATAACGTTAAATGATAAATAACATTTCACAGTTGAAAATGGCACATATATCCACGCGATAGATGAAACGATCCTAGGAAAAGGTAGGGAATTATCCTGTATTGTTCCGTTCACCAATTGTTTATATATATATTAGTGTTTCTTAAACCCTTTGGGTGAGATTCTCGGCAAACATTAACGTTCTTCTTTGTTTCAGTAGTAATGAAGGAGATAACTTAGATGACATACGCTAGTATTCAAGAAAGGGCATTTCGGGAAACACTAACGCATGTAATTATTGAACTATATTTGACATACACGGCACCATTATATATATATATATATATATATATTATTAATAATTAACACAACATACCCGGTATACATATATATGGCTAAACGACAGGGAACATTCCATATACAGCGGTTGTACTTACGATCCGAGCTGAGATTCTGAGATTTGTTGCAATGAACGATCTTACTATATATACATATCATAGATGTATGATTATATCACTGTGGAACTGATATACCCGACTCAGTGGACCAATGAGAAATGGACACACTGTTGACATCGGTAGTCAGAGACAGCATGATTGGTCTATGGTTTTGTCCCTCTGTGTTTAGTAATCAGATATCACCAATAGTACCCATCAGGAACTACTGACTTACAGACTGCTAGTGGCATAATACCAAGTAATACGATCATAATTACTGATATCATTTCTTTAATGAAGGCATCTACTACTCCACATGATGTATGTATAATGAATATGTTATATTGTGGCTAGCAATACATGGTAGAAGCACCGGTTTCTTATCATTCTTCTTCTGCTTAAGAGAAATTAAAATGGGTACTTTATTTTTGTTGTTTCTGATTAAAAATTGCATGATGTATGCCTATGCATATTATTATTATTATTGTTATTATTAATAATTTTTCTTCTTCTTAATACTGTTATTATTGTATTTATCATTATCATTTGTATTATATTATTAATAACAACAATCATAATAATGAATTTATGTTATATTTACGTGTATATTCCATGCTCAGTGGCGCCGGACATTATATTAATGTGTTATCCGGTTAATGGACGCTAGAACGTTCACATATACATTACCATCCTATCCTACCGGGTACCCATTCCATGATGGGTGAACTGGGGCACCGCATATTATTTTAACCTGCTTGGCAAGAACGAATCATAGATATTGTTTATACTACCAGCCAAATCAAAACCAAGCTATTCATCCAAGCAAACGCCGGGTCATATCATGCTTATCTTCCAACCTGGGCCGTCTCCAAGCTATGCAAGGGACCACGTGCCAGTACCGTTTACTTTGTACTCATAACTGCACATGCTGTGCACGTGAAGAATGTGCATCCCCTGTCTCCAAAGACACGGGAGGTACCCCGGCCATACGTGTGTGGTAATATTGTATAATGTATGAAGTTACGTGCACGTATGATTCAATAGCTATATAAGCTTCTGAACTATTCATAAAGGTTCAATAGTTTGCCCGATCATGAGAAAAATATGACAATAGGGAAACCTACAATTTCGTCAAACGTCTAATACACAGATTTTAATTGTACACATTGGCTGCTATTTAAGATTATAGATTATATGGTTGCTATGGTTGCTATGGTTGCTATGAAGTTGCAACCGTTTTGGACTTTAGGGTTGCTTTTAGAATGACAACGATCCTAAACAAATGGTTTCAGGAATGGTAGATTCCTTGACGATTATACAAATGTGGATTACAGCCGTTTTGAAATACAAATGTCATGAAGTAAATTAATGATGCTATTTTGCGAAGGTATTTTGTCAGTGACGGGAATGACATTCTGTTGGCAGAGCAGGGACACCACACGAGTTTTTAACACCACGAATGACACACGTGCATGTACTTGTGGAAGGCGCACGACTAGCATGATACTTGTTGGCTTCTATGGAATTACTCTAGCCTATGTACAATATATTTCCCGCGTTGCAAGCCTAGTACATACCGTACATGCAGTGTGTACATGGTATGTGTGTTAGCCAAGTAGCATATTTATGTAAGCATCAATCGAGTAGCATGGGCCCAATGATACATGCACACTTTGATTGACACTAGTGACACAGTGTTGCAGGCAAAGACAGTGACACCTGCAATGCTGATATTCCTGAGGGGCTTACTATATCCTCCAAACACTGGCCTATATTTTCTGCTAATTTGTTTCCCACGTGGAAACGCATGTCGGCTGTTTCTGTTATATTACCCCAACAGAAGCACGTAAGCATGCCATAAAGACTAGCTACTTTCTACAAACATACTAGATAACTCATGGAAGAAATCTCCAGGATTTGGCTGAGAAACTATATCATTCCTATGGCTTACATGCATGCTTGCTGCAACGGAACTGTAGTTAGAAATATTCATGTTAAATTCCTCATTAACATTTAGTAAATCCCAACGTATTAAATGTGACAATAATCCCAAATCATGCTCAACTCAACTAAAATATGAACTCAAGGAATATCTAAATCAATTTAATATTGGTAGTGCGGTACCGGGGTACCTCATTGGAATATGAAAAAGCCAGCTTATCTATTGAAGAACAGCTGAAAAAGCACTCATCAAGAACTATAATTTCTCCGGGACTGACACATGTTTGTTACACTAACCTCTGTGGATATGACGTCGATGTAGGGTATCCATTACACCGCTACCGGCTCTCCTGTATCGTAGGCGTATAAGGAAACGGCAATTAGTGCCTTGTAGACTGCCGGTTATTGGAATGCAGCAGAGCTAAGAGAATACAATATAATGAAATAAGGCATTGCATACTACCCAGGGATCTGAGAAGTGCATGCCTGTTAAAGTTGAGCGGGTGTGCATGTATACTAAGAACGCTGATACGTGTATTGTAGATCAATAAAGGTTTGCGAACTATTATGCTTTGCGGGACGATTATGTTGGTAACATTCTGTAGCATCTGAGATATTCGGATTTCAGCTTAAATTAGGTAATTAATAATAGACAAATTAATTTCGATATGTTACAATACAAGTCATACATACAGTTGTTTTCAATTATTTATCATCTTCGTATTTCAATAGACAGACACACCTTAATACTAACGAAGCATATCCTGTTAATAACATTTCAATTGTATTTTGGAAAGAGCTTACAAACAAATAGGTTTAGCTATTAGACTCGGTCATGTTCTGTTCTGATGAATCGGTAGGCTTTAAAACACTGACTGCTAAATTAACAATGTCGTTCTAATTATTTTACGCATTGTCTGCGACGACGATACTTGAATATCGATAAACGTTCAATTAAAATACTGTATGTGTAATTGTGCAAAGTTGAATATTAATAATACAATGTGAATAACGTAATCGGACAAAACATTTGAAGTGTACTAGTTAATAGCGATTATATTATAATGGCGATGTCTGCAGTAGGTGACCTTTCGAAAGGTTTCATCGGCGCAAAAAACAGTCATAGAACATTTATAAAGCACACAACTACCTGCTAATGCAGGCTCGAAGTGTTAAACGCTACAATGTTATTTACCCCAGTCAATGGATCACTGTGTACTTATTTAACCTGCTCTCCTCCCTGGGGATTATCCAACCCAAGCAGCCGTTTCAGCCGTTTCATCTCTTCCTACCGGGTACCCACTTTACTAAATTTGATCATTAATGGAACCATTAAGGTTGCCCAGTAATTTCGCATCAGCAATAGATGCTAATATATTATGAAAATGCAGCCTATAAAGTACAACATACATAGACATACTAAGTATCTATGATATGTATATAGACAATAGCGTGCCAGCACTACGCTCTGTTCGTAACTGAATATCGATTCAAGCAGCACATGATATAGAGAATTACAGATTGATAACGATAGGCCATCATTTGTCTCTCTGCGGTATGCTCTCATATCATACTGCATACTCTATAACTTGGTCGCGAAGACCTACACATACTCGAAGATGAATTACATGTATTCCTACCTGATTAAGTATTCTAGTATAACATAGTATATCTTTTAGGGAGAGTTAGTTTCCCTGTACGTTCTTTATTACGAAGATACTTTACTACTGATTAGGATAAAGTATGTGCACTTAGTTGAGCAGCTACAACAGGATTAAGGATTTACCCTAAAGGTGAAGGCATTGGAGTGGATATGCTCTAAGATGAGTGACTCATGAAGTTTAAAGACTATTATTAATCTAGGATGACTTCCACATTTCGGGATCAATACTACACACACGCATACACATACATGTCAAGAGTAATTACTATTGACAATATGCTATTATTCATGAGGAATATACCATTTATTTCTGAATGCGTATTATGCATAAATATGAAATACTAGTAACTGATTTGCTAACAGGTAATTATGCATTTTACGTACGCTCATATATGAATGTATCTGGTATATATAGCAATAGAATCATCCATAATATTCCACTAGACTGTGATACATGTACCGTATTTTACTGAAGGCCAATTTATATAATGGCACACCTATCAGTACGGGTATATGCTCAAATAATTATCTCTTTACATATTATGTAAGGTCAATCATTATCGCCGGCGGGGAACACGAAGATTTTTCTGAGTATGTTACAAGCATTTCACTATGGTTTACCGGTACTTATTTTGTTATGTTTGCAAAACACCGGGAAGCTTAGTGCATCTGGTTGAATACATCAAGTCTGCATGTAACGATAGTTACTACTCATGTATGAAGCCATGTCTGCACTTTCTGGTAAATCGCTACCTATGAACATTTGGAATGCTCGGGCAAATTCCAACGAATAAAATTTGGCCGTCTTTCAATGTCCAATAATCCATTTGCATAGCATAATTTGTAATATATAATTTGCTTCAAAATGATCGGACAATGAAAGGATGTAACATGATGAATCTAAGACGAGTCGCTTGGTTTCCGTCCATGTAATAGACTAAATGAAGGCATTAAAGATTACAGTTTTTCGCAAAGCCAAACATGAAGTTATATCAATGTCCAATCGAACTATGATACACAAGAACGTGCCAATGATCCGTTATGCAAGTATAAATGTTGAAAGAAATAATTATGCAAATTCGTTTTGATGTACACAACATACAGTGGTTTAAAAACTGCCACAGTAATTGCCTTTGGATGGAACACGTGTTGAATACTTTCCATACATTTCCTGGTACGTCTGTAATATATACTAAGAAAATGGCCATAGTAAACTCAGGCAAAGCATAAGCATAATTGGCGTTTAACCTAGTTCTTGAGAAGGTAATTGTTCAGCTTTATACGCGTATGTGCCGTACATGAGTACCCCACAGCCAGCTTCCAGGAAAGCCCACACATAAACATATTCCTAGCTACAGTAAACCTAATTTATTCAGGTTTGTAGGAGTGGTTAAAGTGGAAATATATACCTTCCGATAGAACATCTCTAGATCTTTGGACCATGTTTGCCATATGGCCTTCGAACGCATTTACAATCTGTTCGCGAACTCGAGAACAAACATAACAAGGGAATGCAATACTCCAAAATAAGGCACTCACTAATTTATAACTTCAACGTGCTTGTAATCCATTAAGAAGTTGTACATTGGAGATAGCCTTTCTATATATTGTTAAACATGTACACGCTTTAGTTGAATGTTAGCAGACATTCGTACCCTACAGTTTGATTAATCCAAATAATATCCAGAAGGAAGTTAATTAGTCGACTATGCTCAGTGCTATCTAAACATAAATGTTTGACCCAAGATGCTACTTTTCATGAACAACCTATGTTGATTTATTGCAAGTGTTTGTTGTTTTTTCACAGTGTGTGTACACTTAGTACAAGTTAGCGATGCTGTACCGTGCGCTTCCCTCGCGATACTAATGTTACATTCTTTGTGTTGACAGCGCGCACCGAGCATCCAACACCGGCACGGCGCTTCCAACTCGCATGCCGTTTATGGTGTAGAGGACCAAAAGGTGCTATATCCAACACCATCGACTTTACCATTCTGTGTTGTTTCATTGGCTCGGTGTAGCCAGTTAACCAATCAGATGGCGGTATTTGATGCCATGGAGGAGTAGATGGCTACAAATACTTGTCCCCGACTTTAAGCCGCTCCAGACAGCGCAGGGCGTAAGTATTGGCATACAAATTACTCCCCCATCCTCACCTGCACAAACCAATACCTTTCCACATTTCAGAAAAAACCCACACCACCAAACCGAACCCTCCCTTGAAAGATTTTCCGTTCACCAACCGTGTGATGAAAACCACTTTTTTTCCAGCCTCGAACCTAATACTTATCCTGTATCCTAATTTTCCAAACGTTAAAACAATTCCTTATTACCCATAAAATAACCTTTTTCCGTTTCAACCCTTTGCGAAATCGTGTATTGACCCCATAAAAGCGCACGAAATTTACCCTGAACCAGTGTAATTAACTCATAATGGATATATTCAATTGAACTTAGCTTCCAGGTAAACAAGGTTAGTATTATGTGTGCAATTATGTTTTTGATTTAATACTTTAGAAAGTTAAATTGATATGCGTGAATACAAATAAGTGATCAGTTATTGTTACCGGAAATGAATACATTGAGATCATCATTTATCGCTACCGGAAACAAATTAATAAAGATCATCATTTATCGCTACCGGAAACGGACACAGAGAGGTAATACTATATTGTTCCCGGAAACGAATACACAGAAGTCACCAATTATTCGTACCGGAAGCAAGTTAAAAGGTTTTCAATTACAATAACCGGAACTATCAGGTTTCTATTAAAGTCATTAGTAATCTGTCCCGGAAATGTTAAAGACATCTGTTTTAGTAAACGTAAACTTATTCAAGACATATATCCAATATATTTTCGGATATTTTTTCTTTGGTATACATGATAGGTATATATTAGCATTAACATATAAGATTACTAGTATTAGAATAATTACTGTGCAGTATAATTACTGCGGGAGGATGCGTATTCATTGTGATCTTCAAATAGGTTTACCAGCAAAGTAACAATGATAAGCTATTTCAAAGCAACGCTGATTATGATAAGTAACTCCAAAATAAATATCATATATCATATTAGATCATATCATATTTATCAATATTTCGCACCAACCCTTACTGCAGTACTGATATTTTAATATATTCACTGTGTGTATATATTATTCTACGCCATAATCATGAAAGCATATTGTATCCCTGCGTATTTTATCTGACGAACGAATGGGATAATTTGACTTGTATTCCGTTATCCACAGTTTTTCAGAATCGAATTTACTTAATGTTTTCGTGAAAACGGACCAAAGCGCCAGAAGATACTGGTTATGTACCAGCCCGGCCTGTACACTGATGTTTTAACAGTCTTTTAAAACATTTACACTATATAAGTTTCATTGAGTTGTTTTGCTTTCTACGCTACGTCATAATTACCATATTCCCCATACATGCCTTTATGGACCCGGAAGACTTCGACCGAGCTTCCAGATCACGAAACTTTCTGAGTAAAATTTCACAGTCAGGCTTAAATGTTATACAGGCATTTGTGAACAAAACTTTGAGTTTAGAATGAACGTCTACTCAAATAAAGTTTCGTAATCTCGGGGCCGAGTCACTATACTCTGTATCTGAAATCAATGTAAATTTATTTGCTATATCTATATACATGCAGTTTGTAATTTTAACTTCTTATAAAGGCATACTGAACAGGCGAATCATAAACATTAGAACATAAAATAGTACATATTACAACTCCTTTAAAAAAAAATAACATTGCGGATATTTCGAAGTGTTTCTTCATCCGAATTTCGACTTCAGTATAGGTATTTCGTATCCATGGTTATTTTCATCGTGAGGTAAGTTAATGAGTACTATCATCATATTTTTAAAAAGAAACACTAATTAAACGCAGCATTGAATACACGCCTGAAATGTGATACACAGCCAGTAGAGCCTCAATGTGTGCGATGTATAGTACTCGCTACCTTCATTCTACGCTTTAAAGCTTAAAAGCAGAACATGTTGGTCGGCTAGTGCACACACATTCTCCGTACCATTTAATTGGATTTTTCGATGCTTAAGGCTGGCTGAGATACATGCACAAAGCTGGTCGTTGCAGTTCTCTTTAGCATGTATTTTAATGCGTATCCCTGATCAGAGTTCACTGTAGTTTGTGTTATCATATCTTCTACTAGACGGTGTGTGTGTGTGTGCGTGCGCGCGCGTGCGTGTGTGTATGTATGTATGTATGTGTACGTATATACACACACACACACACACACACATATATATATATATATATATATATATATAAATATATATATATATATATACACACACACACACACACACACACACACACACACACACACACACATACATACATATATA
>JAUTBT010002622.1:0-10014 GCA_032361225.1 Lepetodrilus schrolli | reverse complement strand
GTGGAAAGAAAGTCACTGAAAGTTTAAAACATTTTACACATTGCCTGATTTTAGAGATTGACTGTAACATATATACATCTTACATACAGAAAAAGATTATCATAATGAATTAAATGAGTTGACTAAAAGGGGAATAACTCCAAAGTGCCACAACTCTTACCTCTTCACCATCGGAATCCACTAAGATCCAGGTATTCTCCATCTGCATACTCTCCGCTGTCAGAGACGTCCGCATCTGACTCATGAACTGTTCACGACACCTGGAACATAATTATTTAGTATTTAGTACATATATAGAGTTCCTTAAACTCTCCCCATGCTGGAGGCAACTGGAGATGCCCTGAAGAACAGCACCTGTGCCTCATCCAGCAGGCAGAGGGTTAATAGTGGTAGTCAATTTCCACTTTGAAGGAATGGTTTGTGTATCTCCCAACAATAATATATAATCGACCATTAATGTGGAGCAAAGGAAGAAAAATACACAGTTGTTAGACACTATAAACTACAAATGGGCTTATTGAGTGAGTGAAACTATGAGTTATTGTTTTACGTCACAGTGGGAATCTTTCACCCATACGCGATGATAATGTGATCATGTGATCATTGAGCGTGGGTGGGCTGGGGTTTTCTGCGTCCTCCTCCCCAAAACACACCGACCCAACCCCTCCACCAGTTAATTGACTAACAATTGAATATCTTATCTTATTGTGCAATGTACTCCAATGCCTAATATGACTGTACTACTGTACTAGCACTGTACTTACTGAATGGGGAGCAGTATCGTGGCCAGCGCTGACACAAGGTGGTCAAGGACTGGTCCCTCACAGCTGCCCTGCCCCGGGCTGGGGACTTGTATCAGTCGAGCCGCCCACTTCCCCACCCCACTTGGGCACCGCAGGACGTGGTTCAGGACAAACAGGTGGTCCTCGAATGTCGCCAGCCTCAGCAGGGCTGCCACCTGTCAAGCAATGTCAACAATGTCTGAAGGTTTGTTTGAAAAGAGTTTTTGAACCGCTTTCAAGATTATTTTGCTCGTATTAATCAGGACTCTCAGGAGTTACGACTCGTAGTACTACAGGCCTCAAAGGTACACAATTTTCCAAGGAGCCTTTTGGCTCCTGCAGATCCAGAAGCACTTAAATTAAGTGAAATACTGGTCGCCAAATGCAAAATTAGGTTGCCATGGCTCCCTAAACTGAGCCCTGTACAATGACCATTCTGTGGAACTGGATCCAGGAAAACTAAATAAATAAATACGTTGTTCACCCACCAGTCTACCAGTCCACTGTCGGATGCTGTTGACAAATTCAATGTCTTTGATTGGCCGACGATGGAAGACAAACAGAACAGAGATGCAATCCCTCAATTTGTTAACTTGGTGCTTGATTTCTGATCGCTGGTCAATACTGGCTGGAATAGTATCATAACAGTTCTATATAATAATAATAATAATAACTAGATATATATAGCACAAGTGCTTATCACACTCACAATAACCTACCCTGTGAGTGACTTATTGATTTACGTCACAGCGGGAAATTATCCTATCCTATCGCGAGCTAAAATATTTACTTCTGTATCCTACCCGGAATCCACTTTGTTTAGATTAACCGTTGTACTGCTGGAGTAATCAGAATTCAACATGGCATTTGCAGGTGTCACCCATAGGAAGAAGGTTAATAGAACATTTTAAGAAATAATAATAATAATGCATGCATTAGCACCAAATCCATGCTCGAAATTGTGCCCATACACATTATCAGTGTGCTCTCATTTTCCTTCTCAACTCAATGGGGAGTATATAACCTCTCTATTTCCCTCTACTAAAGAGGGAACTAAAGAGCCTCAACTATTAAATATGGTCATCCACAATGAACCTGGTTTGTCTACAGGCCTTATAGATATTGACAAGTAAGCTTAGGGGCTTACCATGAATTGGAGCATTCTTCGGTAAATCTCTGAGAGCAGGAGAGTTCTTGAACAAATTGTGCAGGTAGGATTCCACTTGTAACCTAAAACAAACACAATCATTGACAATGGTGCATATATAGACAGTCAACATGTAAGAAATGCCAACTACAATCAAAGGGAAATAAGTCTGCACTTGTGATACTACAAGCAAACACTCTTATGATATGGCCTCAGACCACAATTAACTTCTTTCTTTGTTTATCACAATTTAGCACTTACAGAAAAAATCATAGTAAATATATGGTGCATACAATATTTTTGAAATTTGCTGCCAGGTTCTATAGTGCTCTGCTGCACATTTGCTGAAGAATTTGCACTCCAAATGGCTGAACTTAACACATCTGCCGGCAGGGCCAGAGCACACTTTCATGCAAACATGGGTCAAATGAAGCTTTCCTACAGATACTATGTAGTCTCATCTGCCATTCCACCTGCAAAAACTGTACTTGCAAGCAAGCCACAGCCCATCTAATAGAGGACTATGTTTTCTGACGTCACTTCCATAAGTTGGTCCAGGAAATGAATAATTGTAGTCTGAGGCCTTATATAGCATTATATCATAACTTAGCACAAATATGTACATGCATGTACCAATGACAATAACATAAGAGTAATGCTGATCGAATGAGTGTCAGAGTGAATGAATTATTGTTTTACGTCACAGCTGTAATCTTTCACCCATACGGATCGAGGTAAGACTCTTAAATTCCTGTGCACCTATTTCACCATGTTCATGTAGAATCAAAGTTAACTAGACTTTATTATGCATGATCTAGACTGACTAAACTCTAAAGGCTCTAAACAGATGATACAGGTGTTTTTTTCTTTCTGAAAATGGAAGCTCCATACTTACTTGGAGAGCTGTGAGGAGTATGCATGGAGAGACAGGTCGTCCTGGATACGGTCGCGGATGGACTGCAGTGTCACGTGCATGCTATGGAGGGCGTCGTCATTGAGTTTACATGTCTCGAAGAGATGGACTGTGGACACCTTGTAGCCATCACCACAGGTCGACTACAACATACATGGAGACTGTTAGGATAGTAGTACAATGGCATGTTTCAAAGGGCAATCGTAGCAGTACTTGTAAAATAATAGGAATAATTAATGTCCAAGCACATCCTGAGATTGATGGTTGTCATGTGTGCGAAATGTTATCATATACAATTATTATTTTTTAATTGGGGTTTAGTAAGTTGGACAACTTTTTTCCAATCCTTTTCCGACGAATAAAATATGTTTAAATCAAGCTTCTATCAGTGATATCACAGCTTGTCAGTTTTAGGGCAGGAGGTAACCTGCAACATTCGTAGCACTGAATGTTGCAGTAAACTTGCGAGCACTGGCTGGTAACATAACAAATAGCGCATCCTATCATGATCGTGTTGGAAAAGTAACTTTTCGCAAACATTGATGCTGAGCTCCTGACAGGATTTGAACTGAGATATCCAGTGCACTCTCTGTTGTGTTAAGGTTTGTTAACTGTACCTGTGCAGTGATGGAGTTTGTCGTAGTAATCCACATCTCCTCTTGTAATTTGATGTAGTTCGACTGGAGCCCTTTTACATCCTCTTCCGAGCCGATCAAATTCTTCCGTGAACGAAAGTAGCTCAGTAAAATCTCAAAGAATTCGTGGTTATCTTTCTTGATCTCTTGCTGCAATATACATCATAACAATTGAAAATAAACTGCATTTTATATAATTCCTTTCTTTTAACTTGTTACAAATGGATAGACCATATACATTAACAATAGCATGTATGAATGAAATACTCCCATAATGAAGTCAAGTAACAATTAATTCAATTCATATTAACAGTACATTGAAGTACACACAATGTGTCAAATGCAAATATTTGCTTCAAAGTTCTATACAAACACAGATATAGAAAAATCTGTCATCTGCACTATGAAGATGGTCTATGTAACTGAGGACCGTGCCAGATCCTGGGATTCAAACCCGAGTAAAATGCTCTACCAAGTGAGCCAAAGCTGTAACCCCTGGTCAAGGCCAGTATGAACACCTTACATCACGTGACTACATCTAGTACACTTCAACTTACCACCACAAAGTCATCAATGAACTGCGGATTCTTGGCAAGCTGTGGGTTGTAATACAAGGCCTGGATCTGCTCCAAAGTCATGGGTTGCAGCATCTTGGACGTCTCGGAGTACAGCTTCCTGTGTATGACGGCTTCCTTCGGCTTAGCACAAGATTCTGCTACAGCGGGAGAAGCTACAGGCTCTGGCTTTGTGTCCGTCTGTGGCTCTGATGACACAGCCTGCTTGGAAAGAGGATCCAAGAAGGCTTCGGTGATGTGTACCAGATCTGGTTTTTCAGGATTTTCTGACTTGGAAAGGACTCCAAAAGATTCTTCGGTTTGTCTCGACTGAGGCTTAAGAACAGGCAGAGTCTCTACATCATTATGTGTGTCATGAACAGGCTCTGCCAAGACCTCAGGGAAATGTCCGGTGGGGTCTTTCTCAAGATTTTCCTCAGATGTTTCAGGATGTTCAGGCATGACATCTTTCACAGTCTCATGTTGCTTTGATTCATCCTTGGTGGTTTCACTGATCTCTGCAGTGATATGTTCTGTTTCTGTTCTGGGAGTTTCGGTGAGGGAGACAACTGCTTTGGGTGGATTATCTTCAAGAACATCCTGAACAACATGTTCATCAGATATGTCAGTAACGTGGCAAGTACCATCTCCAATTGCAGCAACCATGAGGTTATCCTCATTTTCCAAACACGAATGGAACTCTTCCTCGTGGTCGTCAATAGATTCCACCTCCACCTCTCGTGAAGCAGTCATATGTTCCGACAATGGAATGGGTTCAGAGGTCACAGGGGGCAACGATGGGTAGATACGTGCGTCTATTGGCTCTGTCTGCACATTCTCCTCTGTCAAGGGATGCTCAGACACTGAAACGTCAACTTCTGACTTGGAGAGATCGACCTTGTTGTCAGCAAGGGAGGCATTCAATGAGTCCTTGCTGGAACTGGACATCTCTGTTGCCTCTGGTGAAGCGCCAGGATGTGGTTCTGAGACAGATGCTGATGGTTCTGAGACAGATTGTGATGGTTCCACCACAGAGTGTGATGGTTCCATGATAGATTTTGATGGTTTCACAACAGATTCTGATGGTTCCACAATAGATTCTGATGGTTTCCCGACAAATTCTGATGGTTCCACGACATCCTCACCTTTAGGTCCCTCTTCCACATAATCCTGGTTCGACGCTGTATCTGACTTCTGGTCCTCTGATGCTACAGGAGCATCTGAATATGCCTCAGTCAGATCTGACTTTGCTTCTTTGGGCAATGCACCTTCCAGTTCCACTTCTGGATTTGAGGATTTAGGCTCTGCCTTAGCATCATCTGCTTGAGTATTTACTTTTGAATCTGTCCCAGGGCATGCTGGGAGGCTTTCAAGGGCAGAAAGGGACGAGTCTGGATCTTCTTTTGTAAAGACTTTTGTTAGATCGGAATCATCATGTGGGATATTTTCAGCTTCTTTTTTCCTATCTCTTTTCTTTATCTGGATGAATAACCATGTATCAAATGTATACAGATTAAACAAAAGTCTGGTAGTACATGGTAAATACAAATACATCGATAATAACATATTGACATGAGTGGAAGAAGTATAGTGTTATATAATTGATTATGTTGATATTATTGAAATTGATTAAAACATATTTGATTGCTCTGCTTCTATTTAGAACCATTGAGCTGCTCTCATTTGTGAATGGAAAAAGAACTGATTTATTGATAAAACGTCATTTTGGAGAAATGTAATTACTGTTCAGTGATGTAATATCATCACTTCTATTAGTCCAACTAGTTAGATGTCAGATGCTGATGGAGGGTGTAAGAAACGCTAATCTACAACAGGCCTCAAAGTTACAATACTTTCCAAGGAGCCTTTTGGCTCCTGCAGATCAAAAAACACTTTAAATAAGTGAAAATTGGTCAGCAAATGCAAAATTAGGTCACTATGGCTCCCAAATTAGTCGTTAGATTGAGCCCTGTACAACCTCCATCACAGACTGATGTATAACTAGTGGAACTACACACTTTTCCTTGTGTTTTTGAGTCCCATTAACATGTAATTGAAAACCATACTAGTCTGGGACCAGTAGATATATCCATGGTTACCATTACAAATCATAGAAGGTAAACAATGGATATAAATCATGGAAAGGATACTAGATCTAATAACTGATTGGTATGTTCATTCATTCATAAGGGACGTGTTCTTGTGGTATTAAAGTTTGAAGCAAGCTGCGAACTATTGACATCTGAATCTAAATAATAATCTTAAGCGTAAAGAACATTCTGATGCATTTTATGATGAATATGAAATTTCATTTGTGAAAATGACAAAATCAATATAAGAGATGGGCCAAACAGACCTCTGTATATTTTGAAATCGACAAGAGACATTCCATTGAGGTCACGTGATTTATGATGCTAAACATGACTGTGAGCAGACGATTTGACTGTCATATTTATTTAGAGCTTGCTATTATTTACGTGCGATTTTATAAAAAAGTGCATTAAGCTCACAGCTGCATTTTCTAATGTTTCACATTGTTCGATTGCATACCATACTTACGTTTGCTGATGAGATTTATACTAGTTCTGTGCAATATAAGCCTTATATAATAAGAGGGGGGAAGAAGTGTAAGACGTCAAATATATCAGACAGATGGCTTGATTCTTTTAGTTTGTTTAGGAAGCGTAAGAAGCATTTTAGTAAGTATTTGGTATTTGTTCAATCACATTATGGTATGCGTGCATGCATATGTACTGCTTGCACTAGTCTAGATTTCGAGCCGACCAGTCCTTGCTTTACACCTTTAATGCTGAGCGCCAAGCAGGGGAACAACAAGTACCATATTTTAACGTCTTTTGGTATGACGCGACCAGGGATCGAACCCGCGACCTTCCGCATTCCGGGCCGACGCTCTAACCATTACGCCACGGAGTCGGCTTTTTGCAATTTAATCTTTACTCGGAGATTTTTCGTGTTCAATATTTTTACCGAAGACCACCGACGTCTAACATAACTGAAAATACACTGTAGTGACCACGATCGCCATTTGAATTCTGAAACCTAAGTCTTCGTTAACAATTTAGCCATGTTTCTGACTACGGTATTATATATGTCGATTAATGAATATTACTAATTGACTTGGCCACATTCAAACCAACTTTGACTGGCGCAAGTTAATATTTGCAAAAGACTTAAGGTGTATAGAACAACGATAGACCCGTTACTGCATCCTTGGCATGTTACAATCTTATCGTGATATCAATTAAATAAATACTATGATGGAAATGCGGTAAATCAAGGCAAACGCACTCATTTGCATTAATCTGAAATATCTTTCGCAGGAGTAATTTTTTCATTTCCTGCCTAACGTCCCCATCCTCAGGCGCAGTCCTCTCATGGTGTGGGTTTAAATCGTACCAGATGTCCTCCAATGAGCGCAAGTATATTTGTGTCTTATTTCGGAACTTCTAAAACCAGTTTCCCGACGGAGGCGTTGGGGGGTGCTAATTTACAAGGGCCACTTGATTGGTTACCACGTGTGTCAGTATTACCATCAGTTGCCTTACGGAAAGGAGACATCCGGTGTATATTTCTACTATTAACCACAAGCTCTGCAACTCATGATCATATACTACTAAAAGACCTCCTTGACCCAAATAACACTACACTCACCAACATACCTCTAGGAAAGTACATACTCAAAACTAAACTCTTACAACGCATCTAAACAACACACCCCTCAAACTCCACGGCCTCCACCACCCTGTCCCCTGCCCTACCAACAACCGTCCACCTCCCATAGCATTACCATTTGGCTTAAAATCAATATAACAATTTATACACAAAATTCCACCTTTTAGATCATTTCCAAATTCATAAATTCTTTTGGGGTCTCTAATTTCCAAATTTATCTATTTTACTTTATTTTTACTAATTATAATTTTTATCTATTTTATCTACTTATCTGTTTACTTATTAATTTATTTCTTTATCTACTTACTTATTTATTTACTTTTATTTATTAATTTTACTTATACTTACACTTTTATACTTATATTTAGACTCATGATCATTGCTCCCTTGAAAACGACAATAGAATGGAACGTTAAACAGTCACTGGGGTTCGATGTCGAGGATGTAGGAACGTTAAACAGTCACTGGGGCTCGATGTCGAGGATGTAGGAACGTTAAACAGTCACTGGGGCTCGATGTCGAGGATGTATCAACTTCAGGATCGTGACGCCTTTGCCTTACTAATAGGATCAGGTTATTCAAGTTGATTATCATTCGCCAGTCCGTATATCTTTTATGGAAGTTTAAGAAAACCTATATGTTTATGTCTGTGGTCTGCGGCAATGCCACCGAATATCTTCCTGCGCACGAGGGAGAATAATGAAATCATTACGCTTAGGCCAAAATAAATAATAGGTGTGTTCAATCAATCATTTTATTCCACAAAAAACCACTCGCAGTGGTACGTGGATACAGAGTGTTTAATATATAGAGTGGATGTACATATTTAAACATTGAATGTATATAAAATAATTTCTGTAAATTATCTAGTTTTCTAACATTGGATCGGCGTCGGTTTGACAGTTGGTAGAAAAGTAACTGGAATTTATAATAGTTTGGGTGATTGTGGTAATATGTAGATGTCTGTAGATTACAGAGTTGGCAGGTTCTATTGCTATATTTTTCCAATGGCCTGTTTCAACAGATAAAAAATGGTTGCTAGTTCTTCGTTTAAGTAAAGGACTAGACAGTTTTAAAGGAAGGAAAATATACTCCTCTACGCCAAAGTTGGGATTTATACAGTGATATAGTTTACCCTTTTGCGAGTTTGATTTATCTACGCATCACTCTGTATGAACACAAACCTTCAGCTATTGCTCCTATTGGTATTTGCATGTTCGTTGCATCTACTACAATATTGGATTGTGTACTTAGATATAACACTATGTGGCAATGCACATCACTAAACATATGGTCACATTCTTCTGGAAATCTGAGACTAGACGGACACAGTATACACTACATCTTACGTAGTCTATAAGACTGGCATCGCGACATTTCAATTCACAGATGTACTTGTCTCTTCCAGCTCGTCCGTTCAGAATGATCATAGATGTTCCCTTACATATATCTAGTAGATAATTTCCATATTTAGTTGGTTGAGTTGTATCTTTCGAAGACCGTTTCACCGATATATCAGAGCGCGATACAATATTGAACAGATACATTGTCCAGCTCTCCTTCGTCTAGGCCTACAGAGCGTCCGATTACCGGTTCAATATCACACAGACCTACCTTCAAACCTATACGCGCATTATAGTCTCCCATCATCAATGCAAAGTTGTCTTCAGTAAAAGATATTAGGTCGCTTTGTAGAAATATTCAGTAACTGGTATATCGTCGAAATTACCGGTCTTCGTTTCTTGTAATCCAATTATGTCTGCACCGTTTATCAGTTCCAGAAAATCAGAATATATTTTTTTTGCATGTTGTATTTGTAAATTTTGCGTTATGAATTCCGTAATCTTCTTTACAGTATTTTCAAATGGAGTGTCTTTTGTTGGTTGTTCTTCGGGTATTCCCATGAATAATACATTACATTCCACAGATCGAATATGCACATCTATCATTGTCTCCTTCAGTTTGAGTTGATCTATTTCTACTTAATTTGCACCTTATTTGAATGTTTCCATATTTCTTTCCATCGCACGTCTTTCTTCTCTCCATTCTTCGAATTTTGAGTTCATAAATGTCACACTGTGCTTTTGTTTGTTTTTTGTTTTTGAAATTGGAATTTAGAGTCGCTTTCAAGATTCTTTCACTTATATCACGACTTGTCAGTTCAGAGCAGGAGGAAACCCGCGCTGAATGTTGCAGTAAACATGCGAGCACCGGCTGGCACTGACAAGACCAAGGATGATAACTGCATTGCCACTCTACAGACATTGCATCCTATCAATATCGTGTCAGA
>JAUTBT010002621.1:0-10015 GCA_032361225.1 Lepetodrilus schrolli | reverse complement strand
CGCGTCAGAAAGGTAACTTTCGCGAACATTGATGCAGGGCCCCCGGGGCGGGATTTGAACCTGGAACCTTTGGCTCCGAAGTCCATCCTCAAATAATGCAGACACTCCCAATTTACCTACAAATACCCTTGAGGTCCCTCATGGTCAGTGACATACTAAGCGAAATGGTCAGTGAGGACTAACATAGTTTGGTGGAGTGTTGTCAAGCATAACAAGGACATCACTAACAATAAACAACCACGGGCAACACACTTCACGAAGTTCTTTACAAACATTGGTTTGTGTGGAATTTCAATATTTGGAATCACAAAACAACAATTCTTCCTAATATCGTTCATAAAACTCTACAATCAAATATAATTTTATTACACATTCTTGTATTTAAAAAAAAAATAATGTCAGTTTGGAAAAAAATATATTTAACCAATGATGTGTTTACAAAGATTAATTTAGTCAGTATTATTTGTAAATATCTAGAGTCTGGAATTGTATCCCTTTAATTCCTACAGAATTCCACCTATGTTACAATACCGGTACTACAGTTACCATGGCGATGCACACATAGCTTTGTGTGACAGAGACAAATATACTGCGAGGGAATACAACATTAAACATCCAATCGGAACTTCCGACACAGACTGACTTGGAACCAAAGCACAAGATTACTAATCAGGCGATATTGACTGTATCAACTTGCAACCTATCTGCAGCATTGCTGTAATTGGCTGGCAGATGCCAACATTTCGTATTCGTATTGTCTCGATTTCACAGACTCCATGACAGCAATGTAACAGATAGATTCACACATAGAAAACTTCACAAGTCCTTCACGACCATATACAGCTATGGACTGTCCCGAGGTGCGGAATGGACCATTACTACATAGGAGGGGAGGGAGGAGCAGCCTGCAGCAGTGGACTCAATTTTCTGGTGATCAAGCCTTCGACAAAACTTTGTGACCAAATCACTGTTGTATACTTGGGCACCAGAAAATAGAACACACTAAACCAACAGTGATTTATTTATAAATTAACGGATAAATTTATATGAAATTCAATAAATTTATGAGAAATTCAAGAAATGTATATGAAATCAATGCAACAGTTGAATAAAACCTTTGGGAAAAAAAATACTGAAATATTAATTTATTCATATTGGTAAAATACTTTGCAATTAAATAATGACCACATATGTAACTTCTTAGAATTAGAAATAAAGATAATTGATTAAATTTCAAAGTACCACAGATTTGAATATTTTTTAAAATCTCGTTACGAAAAGATATATATTTTTGATCCGATCACTGTTGACTGAGTGTGTTTGATTATTACGGCACAAGATGTAAAAAACATACCAAGAGAGCTTTTTCCTTGATTCCATCCTCATGCCAATCATGCATGTGTGCATGCCGTGAAAACGGGGATCCTACCCTCATTCGCTGGCCAATCTTTTCGATGATTCGACTTTGCCGACTCCTACCCTTCCTCCGCAAGTAGAACCGCCACTCCAGTCGGTGTACGTAGGCGCCGGGCACGATCACCTTCCGCTTGTAGTGAATCCTGTGTTCGTTCTCCATTATGGGATGGCCACCCGTTTCTATGGCAACTGTCAGGTTGCTAGGGAATAGCACGACGACAGCGCCTCCTGGCAGGTAGGTGACCTTCGTTTGCGTTGAACCTGTTTTCGGACCAAGAAATAATAATTATATTACAAATTAATAAATACAAATGGTACAAATTTCTCAAAATTGTTTTTCTGTGTCGATCATTTCTCAAATATATACACCTGTTGCAGAATGCATATTTTGAATAACAAGATAAAAAAAGAAAAGAAAGACAACATTGAATCTGAGCAGATGGTCAGATGGAGACAGATTTAAGTCACAATGTCACAAGGGCAATTATAGTGCTGGAAATGGAAATAGATCTTACACGAGGGAGAAAAAATAAATATATACAATTACAAATCGGTACTGAGAAATAAATGCAACAGGCAATAAACTTATACAGGATCTTAATTCTCATGCTAAATTTTAGTGACTATTCTGAGAAATATGTGAATAATAAAATAATGTGCAAAAACGTACCAACCAAAAATGGAAGAAGAGTAACGACATGGATGGAATGTATAGTGAGGGAGCTCGTTGAATGACAGCTTCATGCATAGAACATGGTAGGAATATCAAGTGATACAGGTGTGATTATGCTAGGCAAAGACAGTGATAAACCAGGTTGGTGAAAGATGGAACGTGAAACGGCAAGAATAACAGTAACAATTCTCTATTTTAACATCGTTTGCAGTGCAAGGTCACGTATGAGCTGAGCCATCAGTGGGTTAATTAGCATCCGAGGCTGGCGTACTTCCAGATAGATATGAAATTGGATAAAAACAAAGAGATGAGTGCCTTTCCAAGGCTCATATCTCAGTAAATAATTATTAGGTCAAAAAAACATATATAAATAAAATACTACTTGTATTTATTTTTTATCTTTTTTTGGAATTGGGGTTAAGTTGCTTTCAAGATTCTTTCACTTATATCACAACTTGTCAGTTTAGGGCAGGAGGAAACCTGCAACATCCGTAACGCTGAATGTTGCAGTAAACCTGCGAGTACCGGCAGGTACTGACAAGACCATTGCCACTCTCTAGACATCGCATCCTATCAATATCGCGTCAGAATTGTAACTTTTGCGAACATTGATGCCGGGCCCCCGGGGTGGGATTTGAACCTGGAGCCTTTGGCTCTGAAGTCCAATGTTCTACCACTGTGCTACCACCCGCCCCTTGTACTACCTAGGTAAAATATAAAATTCCGAATTTTTGCACCATTAACAAAATAAATCTGTTGAGTAAAATACTCCAGGCTAGACATTAATTAGCCTACAAATGGCTCTACACATACGTGACATTGCATGGCAAATAATGTGAAAATGGCGAGTATGGTAATGGCGAGTTATATATATATATATATGTGTACTCTGCATGCTCAAAAGGAAACTGGTCATTCCAATAATATTCCACAAAGCTCCATTTTAAAAGACTTAGTGATTGTATGTGTGCTTCACATTGAAGCACCCATAAAATATGAATCCCAAAATGCATATTGATTAATAGTATATTACTCTTGAATATTTCATTCAGTATTATAGTAATTTAATTCGGATATTTAATTAAATACAAATTGGAGAAGGCAAGCTGACCAAAGAGACAAAGTACTTATGAAGATTCACTGTTCTAACTGTATAAATAGCATTAGAATGAGAGATAGGGATTATACACTCTTCAATATGATTGATTGCCTTGCACTTTTATCTACCAGCCCCAAACAAGTATTTCAAAGAAATTCATGCACTAATGATTGCTATTGCATTACGCCAACTTCATGAATCATGTAAAATACATCACCAATCGACATTTACTTTATGGGATTTAAGTAACAGGAACCTATGTTACAGTCTGAGCTTTGTGAAATCTGTACATATCTACAACAGACTAATTACTCTAGCTCCTATATTGAGTGCAAGGATATATATTTGAGATATGAACAGAAAGATGCAAACTTTCACCAAGGTAATACAGGCACTTCACAGCTTTTCAATATTTGCATTTCAAAGTCAGTAAACACATATTCAGATATTCAAACCTTCATTTGTTATGCAACTCGTAGCCAATATGATATAATAATGCTTTTGGTAAGTTTAACATATTTGATACAGTCTGATATTAATTGTCGATTTTGATTGAGATGCTGAGATTTCTTTTGAGACTTTATTTTTAATAAGTGAAATTAACAATTATCAAATGGTAGTATTTTTATTATATAAAAATTGGGGTTTAGAATAGCTTTCAAGATTCTTTCGAATGGTAGTAATTTATCTGTAGAATGTTATATATTTTTGCCTTATACTGATGTTGCATAACAAATAATATAAGGTATGGAATTTGTACTAGAATTTCCAAAGTCTGTTAAGTTTTAGGAAAAGATGACTGTGGAAAGTATGTCCAAGCAGTAACATCCTGTATTCATTGGAAGCTGCTGAAATAATTGTATTGACTTTGATGAAATGCATGCAAATCATGGAAAACAGTAAATGAGAAAATTCAATTTCAGTATTGTGGGAAAAAAATGGCAAAATGTATTGCTGAAATGAACTGGTTATGAAACTTTTAAATTGAACTTAAAACTTGCTAATTTGAATGAAATAAACTTTGTAGCAAAAATTAAATTTCTCCTAAATCCTCTAATTACTAAACCTTACCCCACAACGAAGCATTGTCCCTTCTACCACCTATACAGCAAAAACATTGCAAAACACAGGGTTCAAATTGGCACCAGTCTATTGGCTCCAATACCAGATAAATTTGTATAACCACCCCCACTATGAGAGGAAAATAGCCTCACTTGAATTACTCATAGCTGGATGAAAGTCTACTTTGTTCATGGAAAATAAATCCCTCTTTATAAATTATTTCAATTTAATTGAAAAAGGGTATAATAATGATTAAACAATGATAAGAATTAGTTGTGGGGAAGGCATTGCAGTGCTTGATCAATATTGCTGAAAATAATTTGGAATTTTGATTAGAAAGATGGACCCAGTTATAGATTAATGTCTATTAATTATAAAAACACTTAGTAATCTCTCAATATACTATTGCCATTACACATTGGATTTAAACAATCTGTTTCATTTTTCTCATGTGCAACATCATTATATTTACCAAATATAGATTAAGCACTGCCAATTTTATTGCAGTTCAAACTGCTATACTCAATGTTGAGAAGCTGTGGAAATATGGAACAGTCGAAGGTACAGATTTTTTTTGATTAAAAAAAAAATTGGAGTTTAGAACTGCTTTCAAGATTTTTTCACATATCACGGTAAACAGCTATGCTCTGATGTTACTTAGTGACCCCCGAAGAAAGTGATTAAATTTGTAACAATTTTAGCAACAAATTCCCTCATATTTCCACAGTTTCTGATAATAGGTGGAATTGCAAGCACTTGCCATGCATGACAGATTGCACGCTCCCATAGGTCGCCATAGCGACCACATCACTGCTATCGGTAGTGACATGAACAATGGAACCTGTAGTGTTCACATCGGTCTGCAGGTGGGTTATCTCCCCTGTGGGCTGGCTGATGCTGAGTAGTCTGCCCATGGCGTCGTACTGGTACTTGAACGTCTGCCCGTCGGACGTGTGCTTGGACTCCAGCAGGTCGGTGCTCATCATGTAGGTGAAGGTCGCCGTCATGTTGTTAGGTGCGGTGAAGCGATACAGGTGGCGCTCATTGTCCATGATCAGCTGGCACTTCTGCCCGGTTGGCATGATGATCTCTTTCGCTTGCGTGTCGTACCCGCGCGAGATGGTCAAACTGTTCCCGGCGCTGTCGGTGACCGACTTCACCTTCCCGTAGAAGGAGTTGACGTTGTATGTGAAGTTGTACATGTACTGGTTGGTCATGATGCTGATGGTGTGCTGGTGCTGGCCGTAGCGGTTGAAGATGAAGATCTCCTGGGTCTCGGGGGAGACGACTTCATACTGGTGGTACCGGTTGCGCTCGGGGAGCTCAGACACGATTGAGAACACTCGGAGGTTCCCCATGTCGGCGATGTGCATGATGCCATCAGGAGTTACCGTAATGGACTTGGGAGTGTTGAACAGGGCCTGCGCCGCCAGCCTCTCTTTCATCACATAGCACGGGCACGTGTTCTTCTGGCAGTCGCACTTGGACTTTGCGCCGGCAAAGTGGTGGATCAGCCCGTCGGTGGTGACCACGCGGACTCTGTTGACGTGGTGCGTGTCGCTCTCCACGATGTAGAGGTCGCCGTGGGGGGAGAAGGTGATGGACTCGGGCGACACCAGGGTCACGTGGTCCGCAATGCTGGTGGCCTGCTCGTTGTCAGTGAGGACACCCGCAGGGAAAAAGTTGACCTGGCGCGGGGGACAGTACGCTGGACGTCCGGCCACCGTCACCAGCTTGTAGTCCTTGGTCAGCTTCAGCACGATGCTGTGGTCCAGGATGTGCAGCGTGTCGTCCAGAGGGTCAATAGCCAGAGCTGTTGGCCAGCGCAGACTGACCTGTGGTCAATAAGGAGAACATGAAAACAAAACTTTTGGTTGCAAGGTTAACTGAGAGTGAAATATTTCAATGTATTGAAGGCCAAATATGATTTTTTCACCCAATGATCTGTGGACAGTAATTTAACAATGAAAACAAGACTTGTCTAAATAGTTGTAACAAGTGGAGGCAAAGTGCCCCGAGAGTTGCATACACACATTTCATTACATATCATATCATTATATGGTATCATGTGGTATCCAAAACCAACGAATAAAAGAATTACCGTAATTACCCTAACAATTAGAACAGGAGAAATTAATTAAATTTGTAGCTGTTTGAATTATTATGAAAATTGAAAATGATCAGTGTTTGTATAATTAGGGTCAACCAAATTAAAGTAAAAAATATGGTTGTAAATGTAATGGTAAATAAATTTATTATTATTATTTAAAATAATAAAAAATTATGTTCAAATAATTAGAAAAGACAATTTGTATTTTTAGGTTCCGAATGTTTTTATTTTCTGCGATTGATTTAGATGTTCAACTATTAGTGGGTTCGAATTATTATGGAAATTAGGGTAGTTCTTAACATCTTTATAGGAATTTTTCTCCCATATGCAAAACAATCATATATGAATGAAATAGCTGCAAAAGTAATCATATGGTTACAAACACCAGAAGACTGAAATAGACAGATAGCTATAACACAGGTGATGGAGATAGATAGTTACGTACCCTCTCAGCAGACAGGATGTCGTCACAGGGCATTGGTGTCCACTCTCGCAGCTGTTCCTGGGTACCGATCAGCGTGGAGATGTAGCCGTCGGCCGTGATACGTCGGATGTTGGGTCCGTCGGCCACATAGATGACTCCTTCCTTGTTAATGGCAATACCTGCAGCAAGAACAAACAGGTGGTTGATAAACATCACTGGGCCAATATAGAACTACACATACATACATCATAAACTGCTCCACAGAATTAACATATCATAGGGAAAGATTCTTATTTTTATCATCCTCCTTGCCATCTTCAAATTTTTCACCATGATTAATATTTTCATATTTGCATGTTTCATATACTCTGTCTGGGAATGGGAAGAGATACTGTACCCTATGAGATCATGATCACTCAGAAGCCAAGTCCTGAAGTGAGGACTTTGAGACTCTTCTGTATTAAAGTAAGTAACTCTAGAGTAACATTAGCTCCAATGTTAGCAATAGACTACACCATTCTTACGGTTGAAGTCATATGCTTACCTCAGATGTGAAATTTAAAAAACAAAAAAAATAGTTTTTGGAATTGGGATTTGAGATTCTTTCACTTATATCACAGCTTGTCAGTTTAGGGCAAGAGGAAACCCGCAACATCCATAGCACTGAATGTTAGCAGTAAACCTTAGAGTCACATGGTTTCATAAGTCAGAGCACTGGTCCCAGTAGACAACTTACCTTTAGGGTGTCTCAGCCTGGCCTGTGTAGCCATCTGACCATCTCCACACACATCAGCCTCCCCGGGGGTGCACTCCTCCCCATTGCCGGCCACCGCCTCAAAGTTGTCGTGGAGCTCACGGACGGGTCCCATGGTCTTCACACGGATCACCTTGTGGTTCATGAAGTCCGAGATGTACAGCCGTCCGTCCACTGGGCTGACCGTCATGTAGAACTTGTACGGGATTGACTGGGTGCTGTAACAATGAAGACTAAGGAATAAGTATAAAATTAAGTAAGCAAATACAGGCTCTGTTGTCAGGTGTTGGCCTTATTCAGAAAGTGTTCAGATGTCTTAGTAGTAATACTCATGTAGTTCTTGTCTGATTGCTGGAGATGTCTGATTGTGTTGTGGGTGATGTCTGATTGTGGGAGATGTCTGATTGTGTTGTGGGTGATGTCTGATTGTGAAAAATAGAAGCTTGACAGTAATTGGGTCATATTATTCATCATAAAACCTTCAATTGATGAGACTTCTAAATGAAAATATCACTCCAATTCAAAGGCCACAGTGTAACAAGTAATCATTCAAGGACATATCACACAAACCTCATCTCCAGGATGCTGGCGATCTCCTCGCGGTCCGGGGACAGCTTCCTGATGAAGTTGTAGTCGCCGACGTAGAGACTGCCATCCAGACCGCTGGCCAGAGCCACGGGTGCCAGGAGCCGGTTCTCCTGGGCCTTGCCATTGCAGCCGTCGCAGTCCAGCTTGCGGCTGTTGCCGTTGCCCAAGATGTTGATGATGCGCTTGGGCTTCTCCTTGAGGTAGATGTTGGTGCCATCACCCTTGTGCAGGATGCCCTCCTGGAAGTTGTAAGTGTGGTGCAGGTCCAGGTTCCAGCCGCCAATCTCCGAGGATGTCAGGTCAAACCCATTGACCGTCGTACTCCTAGTCTCCCAGTAGATGTAGTCGCAGTCCTGATACTGGTAACCCACGTACACTGGACAGGAAAAGGATTCAGTTGGTTAATGTTTAGCATGAAAAGGTTTCAGGAGCAATTCCTGTTGTTATTTAACCAATAGCAAACATATTCATGGATTGTTATACTCAGAGTAAAAGAAATAATGAAAAAAACAAATCTGATGTTGAGATATGTAATTTGTGTCCAAAGGATTCCAATACATGGCAACTATATGAGAAGATCGATGGTCATAAGTCACATGACCATCTATGTTCAATGATCAACTCCATCAGAAATTCTATGGCAAATGACATTCGAAGATGCAAACTACATGAGAAGTTCCATGAAGTTCCATGGCCAACTACATCAGAACTCTCACAATCAACTACATAAGAAGTTTTATGGCCATCTACATTCAATTGCCAACCATCCGAAATTCTTTATCAAATTACATTAGAAGATGCCAACTGCATCAGAAGTTCCATGATCAACTATGTTCAATGACCACCTTCCATTAGAAATGGTTCCATGATCATCTATGTTCAATGACAAACATCCATTCGAAATTCTCTGACAAAACTACATTAGTTCAATGAAGTTCCATGACCAACTGCATCAGAAATTCCTGTACTAGATCCAATGATTACAAAAGCACAGCTGGCCTCTCACCTCTAGCCGTCACTATCCCGTACACCTTCATGTTGAAGGCATTGCGTCGGTTCCAGGAGAAGGTGTACTTCAGGAGGGGGTCAGCCTCGAAGGTCTTCTCTAGGATGCCGCCCTCCACGGACACTCGCAGGAACACCAGTGCCAGTTGCTCAGGGATGGTGCTGGGGGTCATCTGAATCAGGATCAGTGAGCGGTAGCCCAGAGACTCGGAGCTGTGGTACACCAGGTGAACCTTGGTCCCGGGCAGCTCCAGGCTCTCCTGCAACACCTGGAGGAGGAAGAAGAAAGAGGAAGTGCTGATTAACGACTGAATGATAACTCAGGCTTCACAATTTAAAGCTTTACTACCCAAACAGCACGTGTACTTACGGAATGGCGGGCTTTGCGTTGTGTGTCGTGCTTGGGGATGGTCAAACTTATATCCTCTATAATTGTTTAGAGGTACTGTGCACTCTCTACTGCATCAGCAGTTTTAAAATGGAAACTTTAACATGGTCACTTCCCGACACGTACACAATGCAGAGTTTACAGTTACAATAACATTATAAATCATATTAAATCATGCATATTGTAAACACCATATCATTATTATAATTATTATTATTTCGGACATTGACAGGTATAGCCTGATTTTGGTGCATTTTAGGTGCGATGGTCTCGCTTTGTTATAAGGGTTAATTAAGCAAGTGATGACTGGGGTTTACGCTGCAAGAGAAGCTGTTCATTAGTAATTACGACCTTAATTAAATATATATACTGAAGCTAAAATAGGGGCGGGTGGTAGCGCAGTGGTAGAACAGTTGGACTTCGGAGCCAAAGGTTCCAGGTTCAAATCCCACCCTGGGGGCCCGGCATCAATGTTCGCGAAAGTTACCTTTCTGAC
>JAUTBT010002620.1:0-24512 GCA_032361225.1 Lepetodrilus schrolli | reverse complement strand
CCCCCCCCCCCCCCCCCCCCCCCCCCCCCCCCCCCCCCCCCCCCCCCCCCCCCCCCCCCCCCCCCCCCCGACCAAATCTAAAATTATATGTCTATAGCTAGCCGGCTGGTTACTGTGGAATTCGATGCTTAGGTAAATGTATATGATTATTTCAACAACAACAAAGCCCATGCGGTTACGAAACGTTTTTGAGTACGATTTCATGCTGAACTCTAAGTTTTGTTAGCAAATATCTTTACAAAGTTTTAGTTGAACATGAAATCGTACTATTAAAAAAGTTTCTCAACCTCGGAGTACGATTGATGAATTAACAGCATTTACCGGCACAACATATGTACAAGATGCACCTGAATATACAATATAGTAGGCTACTGCCATATACAAATTTAAACAGATACATAATTTTTAATTGTATTTACAATCATCGAAGCCAAGATTTACAAGCTCGGAAATGAAGGATGAACACACAAATTGGCAACCCGAGTTGTACTCGAATCATGCCACGGTCCAATTTACCACCAGCAGTTCTGAGCAATTTTACGGAAGACTCGATTTATCGGCAGTCGCTCTTGATGCCTGCCAAAACGGAACGCCGAACTCTGTTATCTAATTTGCGGACATCGGAGTTTATTCAGACCGTATGGGGTCGATCAATTACCTCACGTCCTCATGAATGGTGAGAAGGGGGGAGCAACCATCAATGTGTCCAAGTTCCGAGCGCATCTGAATTTGGGCGGCCAGTGGCAGTGTTGCCGAGAGTGAGACTGAGGACGGACGGAATGATGACGATTGAAGAACGAGGATAGAGCGTGGAACATCTAGAAGGCCGGTACAGAGACGATGAAGCAAGATTGGTGGCGGCTTCTACTCGCCGTCACTCTTATGCAAGTAAGTTGCGATCTGTGTCACTTTCTTTAGTAGTGCCCTGTTTCCGCCACCTCATACGCCTTTCATATAATAGTAGTGGGTCAGGAAGTATGTTAAACACTCGTCAGATTAAATTCTATGTGGCTTAAATCATCACGGTATTCCATCTGGTAAGAATTCCATCACTGTGAATGTCAGTCATATTTTACTCGAAAGAAATTTGTCAGTGGTTATGGTTAGCTCTTTGGTTATGATTAGCTCAGTGGTTATGATTAGCTCAGTGGTTATGATTAGCTCAGCGGTTATGGTTAGCTAAGACATTCTTATTGAAGGCACGTGTCTCATATTTTCTTAAATGTAGTCCTTAAGTTTTTTTGGGTTGTTGTTGCTTTATTTCAAATGCGCTAATCAATTTCAATGAGTAAAAGACCTAAGCTGGACATTTTCTTTTCATAATGTAACTAAAGACCGTTACAGAATGTTGCGCCTATATATTCGCTTCAGTTGCCTTAAGGAAAACATGGCAGTTCTAGCTAGTATATATCCTACAGACATGTATTCAATTATTCTAGTATATGACAATCAATGGCTCCCGTTAAACAGGATACGTAATTTGTATACAGATTATCGACTTTTGTGAGAATACATTTTGCAACACTTCATGAATATTTAACACGAGTTTTTTCAGAATCCCTTTAAGAGAATATTAGACGCTGCATCATGTGACATGAATTGACAGTGTCCGTGCCGGTGTTCAATATTGACGCTGCATCATGTAATTGACAGTGTCCGTGCCGGTGCTCAATATTGACAATCTTCATGGAAATCTACGGCAAGAAGAACAAAGTCCATAGTCCATGCAAGTAGTATTTCATGTAAAATGTGGTAGGATGAAATTCTCTCGTCATATTCTTCTGTTCCACTGTTATTATTCCGGTATCCTTTAGTGTTGTTGTTTGAAGTGCTATGTGCTTGCTAAACTATATATCTATATATTTTCTCAGCGCAATGTGCTTGATAAATGCTATATGTCTTTGCTCAGTAAAAAACCCACATAATTGTCAAAGGATATTTGAACAACCATTTTGCCATTGAGAAACTGAATATACGTTGTATTTGGCAAATAACGGATTGAACTTCGAGCTGCTGTGAAGCTCGATTGATTGTGTTACGTCTTATCTGTGGCTACAAGATAACACACATTGCGCAAATTTGTATACATGTACGCAAATCTGTATTATGAGTGTGTGCTTGGTACCGTGTGCCGTCATATACTGCACTGAACTCGATTACCGGTATTACAGTTATCGATCGATAATTAAATGTAATCCGCCGATAATTTAGAACATGCAAGTCTCGACTTGTTTTAATATTATGAAGAAGCATGAAAATATATTCCGCTCAGATTAACAATTCAATTAGCTTCAAATTTAGAATTTAACAGTAGAGTAACTTGGTAAATTGAAATAATATTTTCTTTCCTTTCTTCTTCTTTTTCTTCTTCTTCTTCCTCTTCTTCTACTTCGTAAACAGGAATGCCGTCCTGAAATCTTGAATAAACCGATCAACTCAGGTAATTCACGCTGTGTACATATGAACAATCAATACCAGTATGATGAAGCTAGTTAAAGATGGGTATTGTCCAAGCTATTGCCTCAATTTACATGAGAACGTATCTACCAACGACAGCATAACGAGGTCATTATGTCCGTTGTATGCGAGTCAATTGTAATATTAGCTTGTGATGAATCCAGCGACATCAGAACAGCAACAGCCTTTCGAAAATATTGATATGTCCAATTGAGGAATGTTTGTGTAGCATGAATGTGCCATTATTGATAATGGGTCTGGTTAATGACGTTTCGAGCAATGGTCGTATATTAGGTGACAGTATTTACGATATACTAGTAATACATTAAAGTAACGTGCCAGTATTAGTTAGTACCGCATCTCACTCTAGTCTTTCTATTATGTACCAGAGAAGACTGAAACTCCCGTCACCGCTCTACTCTATTCCTTGTAATCCCCAACAAAACATTCATTAAAACTAAAAACAGACATCATTACTGAATTGTATGTATGATCCTTATTAACTGCATTTCCCAAAAGCGAATTTGAGCAGTTACTAATATTCTGGGTATTTGCGCTATGTAAATGTGTATATAGATAAATGGATAGAAGATGTCCTGTCAGAAAAATAACAAACAACTTTTTGTGGCGGGAACGGTGGTGCAATGGCAGAACGTCTGGACTTTGGATCGGAGCCAAAGGCCCGGGATCAAATCCCGTCCCGGGAGCTGGGCATCAATGCTCGCGAAAGCTACCTTTCTGAGGCGATCATGATAGGATGGGCTATCTGTAGCGTGGCTTCCTTGGTCTGTCAGTACCAAACGGTCCTCGCAGGTTCACTTCAACATTCGGCGGTACGGATGTTGCGGGTTTCATTCTGCCTTAAACTGACAAGCCGTGACATCAGTGAATTAATCTTGAAAGCGGATCCAAACCGCATTTAAACATAAATTACCGCTATTGGACAGACCATGCATACGACAGTACACCTACCAGTAGCAGCATGGTATGTAACCTTATGGAAGTTAAAGTCTTAAGACTCCACAAGTTGCAGTGCCATTGATTTGTGGTAAAACTATCAACTAAGGGAATTCCTATTACCACTTGTCACGATATTCGTACGTTAAGACCCGTGCCAAGATAGGCATCGGCAGGTCTTTGGAGCAGTAGCCTTTTACACTGGGAGGATCTAACAACGGAAGCACCGCTGGGTATGTGTTATTGAATAACGTATGATGGCAGTTATAGTTAGATTACTGATTTCTATGCAGGTTATCGCTGTACGAGGTGTACTTATTAGTGTGGGTGGTTACATTGGCGGTATATATTAAGAAAGGGTTACGTCCAGACGGTTAGTATTGATTAGATACGTTTCTCTTAGAAGGGTAGAGATATTAAAGATTGGAAGATTAGAGCTGATTGGATATTTATACAATTGTAGAAACTGCTGACATATTCAGTATGGGAACTTAATCTAAATGAGCATATGTAGTTCCTCAAGCTTAATAGTATGTGCTATTTTGAAAATGCATGTTTGTAAATATGTATGAGTCAATTTAAGGTCACATGCCTATTCGAAAAGTCGTGATATCGAAGATAGTTCGAAAAGTAGGTTAAAGAATAGTGGGTTTAAGATTGGCTTTTTTTCTCTGAAAAAAACAAATATCCTTTGATTCCATTCCCAAAACACAAATGACCGAACGGATATTCTGAAGAAGTAGTGTTTAATGACATCTCGTGATATTGTGCCCAATGTTCTATCGTATTGTTCGCAATGTTCTATCATATTGTCCAAGTCGGCCTGAATACGATTCATCAACAGCGACGTTATGAAGTATATTCTATAACCTGACATGGAATCATCAATCCGGTGTAGCTGTAATTAGTGCATTCCCACAACCACGACAGTCCGGCCAGTACGTACACTACATCCGACGGTCGGTGTCAAATGTGAGAAAGGAGGTTTTCGCAGTTGACCGGTGAAATCAACACGGTCATCACAACACGTGACATACAACACGTGACATACGACGATGCTTCAGCCAAACATGATTACAGTGTGCATAGGTGCTTTATCATGCACAGCAGCGGGAGCGTTTTTTTTAATTGCTACTCAATCTTCCAATAATTTGATCTGGTGGTGCAAAAGGACATGGAATCAGATGAAAAGAAGTTAAATGTGTCATTCGTGAAATATTAAGTCTGCTCACCGTAACTTGAACTTCAAATCTCATGATTGAGGAGGTCAAACAAAACCCAATAAATTCGTCATGATTGAGGAGGTCAAACAAAAGCCAAAATTTTAGGGGCAAATAATTTCAGTTTCGTATTGAAACCAGTACTACCAGAGGCTAGATAGTTGACAGGTTGAGACATTGGAGGTAATACTCAGAATATAAGTTACGGCTCTCGTTACAATCGTTGTGTGGAACTAGGGGGGGGGGGGCGTTCATTCTACAATGCCAACATACCCCATCAACATGCAGATATACTATCTGGGTAAAATACATTTACTATTTGATTCTGATATTAATTTCGTTCACATGGGTTCATTCTTTGTTGTAATTGTAAATCATCGTCATTTCGTAGCCCGTAATTCTTCTGTCTTTCCTTGTTGACCATACAGTAAGTTAGTATAAAAACTTAACATCAAAAGCATCACATGGTCAGTATAGTTTATGGAAAGGCAGAACAATCTCACACTACCACTAAACATTTAGGGTTTGCTGCACCGCACAGAAAGAAATAGTTAGGTGTCCTGTTCCAGGATCCTAACAGGATGAGACAGGATCCTGGCAGGACACTTTCACCTCGGGTGTCCTGGTTTATTTTTGAGCAGCCATGTTGGGTGTCCTGGCCCGGACAAACTAACAGGACATCTAACCATCTAACAGGACACCTACATTTGTGTTTGTTTGCAGTGACGTATTTACTTCATACTGTCCATACAACTTTCCAAATCAATACAGTTTCATTTATTCATGAAAAACATTGTATTTGCATTCATCGCATCTCTAACATACAGTAGCACTAACCAATGATCTGTGTAATTCAGCACAGTGGGATGTCAATTTTGTTAAGAATAGTTATAACCTATGCGTTCCATTTCCAGTAACGGATTCCAATGTAGTAATATAGATTTGCGAAGTGGAAATTCATTTCCGAATAGTGGAGACTGGCATCGATTAAAGGAAACTACACGAGAATCATCACTCGGGCATCTCTCGGGCCTCTCTGGTCTGGCGCTGAAGAGGGTGGCGGTGCTCTCGCCAACATGCGAGTGCTTTAATGGGGGGGGGGGGGGTAGACGCTATATAGGACTTTTACATCGAATTCCCCATGAAATGTAGAGAGGCAAACTTAATTATTTGTTTGACTAACTCAGCGTTGACAGCTTGTCAACTTCCGCCAGTAGTGATACATTCATCAGTTAAGTAACCGTCTTAACATTCATCAGTTAAGTAAACATCTTAACTTTGGATGGATTAGCATAGAGTCAGTTCGGTGAAAACTGGACTATTTTCTGGCGTATATTTGACGTGATGAAGGAGCGGTGTTACATGCACGTTGATTAGGTGATTGGAGATTTTATTTAAAAGGCGATGAAATACAACCAACGTGACGGGCCTAAACTAATGATATAATGTAACAATTGTATTTTGCTCTTTAGTAAATAAAATAGTCATAGTATGGCACAATGTATTGCAGCGGGTGTCTGAAATAAACTTTAAAATAAAACCATAACACAGAAAACTCACCATTACCACTTTAACCTTTGGTTTAAATAATAGAATGCACGAAACCTTTTCAGGCATTCATAACGGTTAAAAGCTTATATTCTTTTTATGTTTCATTTCACATGTGCATTATCTAACATCTACCATAGAAAGGACTAGTTTCCGTCTATAATTTTACCACATAAGTTTTAACTGACTCTCCGACTAACTGACCATAGCCATTAATCTGTGGCAGGCTCATTACAGCCACTGAACATGCCCTGATCGTGTATTACAGATGCTGATGATTGTGGCGGAAGGAGCGTCATCGCCGCCAGGTGTTGAAGGTCATATACCACTTCCGGTCATGTCATGTGACCCCAAGAACTCCACATGTCCCCGCCACTACTGCTGTGCAAAAAAGGTAGCAACACAGATTTAACAAATTTGACTGTTACAATGAGATCATTTATCATTTATTTTCAATGTCTATGGAATGTGGTTCCCGCGCCACAGAACAATCGTTGCGCTACAAGACTCGTAGTTTCTATTTATCGAGTTACTCCTCTGGTAGCGCTATGAGATCGTTCTGTGGAACTTGACCCTCGGTTTCGTAATGCCATAATTGCTGAATTGAAAATGTGCAACTGTTCGTAATTTTAACTTAATGATGAAGTCTAAGTGGACCAGAAATATTATTAATTATGACATATTACTCAATTAGATTAACTGAATTAAGTTGATGTCATAAGACCTATTACCATTATCAAGTACCGTTATGTTTCTTGGATAACATTTCTAAATAATTAGTAATATCATCTATGGTAGGTATCTCTTTATAAACACCACATTGTTAACGGTAATGACGTTTCCTTTTCAGGTTATAACATATGCAGATGTTAGTAAATATGCAATAGGATTTACCGAATGCCAGCCAATGCGGAGATCGAGACATTTCTGTATGATCATCACAGAGGGATACATGTGTCCATGTGACAACGGATTGGTGTGCAAAACGAAAGGAATAGACAATTTTGGATACTGTGACAAAGCTGCTGTATGAAATAGAAGTAACTACTGCGGCACGGAATACTATTATAGGATTATTGGATTATTCAAGTTCACATTTATAGAGGATGTTGACGTGTATATTTCTGCTGGATATTCAAGGTCAAATTTCGGGATATACAAGTGTTGATGGTATTTTCTTTTCTTGAATAGATCCACAGATGTTCATTAGAACCAGGTCTTCTTTCTGGCAGCACTTCGTCACGTACCAAGTAGTTAGACACGTGTGGTGAACAGGGGCTACTTCCGTACGTCCACGAGAAACTGAAGATGTATTGCAAACACAAAGCATGTACTGAGAAGGGCGTAGTTCAACAGTATTGGGGTGGGTTATTGGATGAAATGAACTATTTACGAACCATCCAGACTTTCTGTCATTATTGAAATCGGTATTTTACTACGGTACTCAATGTTCTGTTATATGTTCTTTTATGTGTTCTGTTATATGTTCACTGCGGTTCCTATATTTTCTTCAGTTCTTGTTATATGTAAACAGGTTTTACTTTAATGAATAATCTACGGATAGACAGTAATCTAGTATACCGGTATACTATTTATACGGCAATGAGGCTGGTGGTAAATGTCTGTGTCAATCCAAAAGGTACCAAAAACATTATATAGTCCTTTTCAAAGACGTAATATGTGGCAATATTTTCGCATCATTGGCACATCACAAATCATTCAAAATCTAAAAGTAAATCCCACGAAACGTCTTTAACAAGGACTTATAGTCGTGATATAAGTGAAAGAATCTTGAAAGCGACACTCAACCCCAATTAAAAAACAAAAACAAAAAACTTGTCGAACATTATCCTAAACATGATTTATATGATTTGTAACATTTACATTTACGTACTTAACATTTGACACAATTTTACCAATAATACATAATTATGTTCATTCACAACCAACATTTATATTTTGTAATCTGACTACGAGTACAACATGTTTCAAGTACGGAACTTGTCGTTTGGCAGGATGTCACTCGCTGTACCATTCTCAACCAAAACTAAAAGCACGTCCACACTATGATTTACTATAGAATGTTATTTGTTAGTCGGCTTTATCAAAACAAAATTTTATAATATAGACAAATTAATGCATTGGTATTCTGACAGAAATAAATATTGTGTTTCTATCTAAGACGTACACTAGCACACATGGAATATAACTATATAAATTCAATATTTGGTGTATACTAGTACATTGTACTTTGCGCAACATTGTTCATATTGTGTTGGTCTAATACATAAATAGATATAAATGAATTTCTGCAAAATGTCTAATTGAATCACGGGAATGACTGTGGAAGAAGACAAAGAAAATACACAAATAATAAAAAGTCCAACGCTTAATACAACAGTATATTAAATATTCATCAGTCTTTTTCTCTCGTTAACGCCTTCCTAACACACCACTAACCCACAGATCCAGGTTTGTCTATATGGTAACAATGTAAGGCTCCTCCAAGAAGCCAATCAGAAATGTCAATAACTGCGCTCTCTCTGGTCGGCTTGGAACCCATACAATGCGTTGCCATGGAAATATATAAGACTGTAGTTATCGTTATTGATGGCAAACGATGAAATTGGTTAAAATTACGTAAATTTCAGAAAGAAAAAGTGAATCAATATACAGGCAAGAACGGGTCATTGCATGACGGTGTTTGGTAATTGGATTGGATACGTCATGAACATATTTGTAATGCCTTATAATATTAAATATACTATATATACAGAATATTGTCAATAGTGAGTGTGTGTGTGTGTGTGTGTGTGTGTGTGTGTGAGAGAGAGAGAGAGAGAAAGTGGAGAAGGGGGGGGGGAAACCGAGACGAATACAGAGAAAGAATTGAGACGAAGAGAAATAGAAAGACGGAGAACAATTATACCTGGCTGTGATACACCTGGCGACTAAAAACGTAAAAATTGTGACATTACAATGTCCTAAGTGAACTCAAATGTAATGCCGCTGTGGGGTCAGGCAGGTCATTGTTAGTTCTCAACATTACATCACCTAGCCAATGCATCCTCGTGTACTCTGCCAACGTTCTATTTGGATATGAAGTATGATATTTTAGGTGTATGGATACTGCATCCAAAGGCATGATTCTGTCAACTATTATAATACAACTATATGGCGTCGATCGTACTTTACCTTTACCTGTCGGTGGCGGTCTCAGATGCCCTATGCTACAATGATTGATCGATCCAGTAGGGAAAGGGTTAAACGTGATAGGTATATTTACATATGATTATGTCAACTATTATAATACAACTATATGGCGTCGATCGCACTTTACCTTTACCTGTCGGTGGCGGTCTCAGTTGCCCTGTTACAATGATTGATCCAATAGGGAAAGGGATAAACGTGATAGGTATATTTACATACATACGAAACGAATTGGTAACAAAAAATTCCAATTTCAAACGATAAATTAACCACCTTTCGCTTCATGGACTAAGTTTAATCAACTTGGTTTTTCAAAATTGGGGTTAAAGCCGCTTTCAAGATTCGTTCATTTAGATCATTAAGAACGCCGCAGTAAATCTGTGAGGATCGCCTGGTATATCTAACATAACAGCGTGTGCGTGTTCTACATTGAGGAATATCTAAAACTTAGGTGTTTGGTGGAAGCATGACCTATAGAATTATTAATCAATCCTTTTATAACATGTCTAGTAATAACATTCCTCTTAGCAAGAACGTTCTGTCTGTTACTAAGTGCACGCCAAGGTGATATTAGAATATGTTAGCGAGGAATTTGTTCCAAGAAGCTTCACGTGGCGTTAAACGTATGTGCAATATGACAGCGCCCAAATTCAACATACCTTGGTCAAACAACAAAAAAAACGATTACACCAGCTTGCCGTTATCAACGCCGGTGAAGAAAGGAAAACATTTTCCAAGAATCATCTTGTTCCATTAAGATCATCAGAATTCCTGTTCGGCGCGGCACTGAGTTATTGAAATCACGATGTGGTAGCTGCAATAGGAATGGTTATCGGTAATATATTTAGATTTTTCAAATCTTCATTGATTGCTCATACATTTGAAGGTCAATGATACATATTAAAGCGCCGCTCTATAAAGACGAACTCACAAAACAAGGATATTTTAAAGTATCAATACCATTCAACACTTTCAAGGTTAGAGAGAGAGAGAGATAGAGGGGGGGGGGGGGAGAGGGAGGTTGTTCATTAGTCTAAAATAACACATACAAATAGTCATGAAATATACATCGGCCACTCAATAAGTTATGAGAGACTAAATACAACACATATTTACATATACAGTATATATAATATATTAGATATGTCTCACAAATTTATCGTTATCATTTATTTGCTTTAGGATGCAACTTAAGCAACGTGTGTACGTTGATTTAGAACAGCTTTCAATATTTTGCTCATATCATGGCATGTAACATATTGTTTAAGCATGTAGAATAAGTATGATTTATTAATTTAGGAAAACGAATTGTCGGAGAATGAAATGTTTATGGTCCGGAATATCCTGTGTTTTGAAAATATGAGAATCAATATTACAATTTATTTCATATTGCTCTGGTCAGGAACAATTCAAATGCCTTTGTTACGCGGAGAGAAAATAAAATAACTAACACCCAAGTGTCTTCCTACAAGTTCATTCCCATTGAGTTCCTAATACCCGAAGGAACTATTTCTACATTTCACTGGAACAGGTCCCTATTTTGGGAGGCAATTCATTTTTGTGTCTGCCCATGAGAGCATACAACATCAGATCCAAGATAGAAGACATCGATTTCACGACACCTTTGCTAACCCGGGACTCTGCTGTTCTGAGTAAATACGGCTCGGCACCGTAAATGGGGACATTTAAAAAGGCTATCCTATTGAATTTAATGAACTTACACGGGAATGGCCGTCTCGGAGACTCTGTAGTGAGACAGATATGTCTGCCATTTGATGGAACAAGTGTCACATTTCTCACATAAATGAATTAAGGCACTTCCGATCTGAAGGAAATTTAAGGAATTGGTATCATCACATTATGTAGGTTTCTGATTAGACAGACAAATTAGACTGCCAAGTAACGAGATGTAGGCATACTGTTCGCCAGTTACGTACCGTTATTTTAGTCGTGCTACATATTACGCACGGTTCTATATAATACATATATATATATATATATTATAAAATAATTTAATTAAAATGCTAAGGTGCTTCAGTGACTGTCATGACTTATATATATTCTCACCAAAAAAAACCCCGATCATAGTAATGTAAGATATGTATGGTTAGTTTATGTTTATTGCGTGCATCGTTAACACGCCTGATATGTTATATGGAAAGAAACATGTATAAACATCTTTAAAATCTGGCTGTCCTTGTAAATATGGTACATGTTCTGACGGTATGGATTTGTGGGAACAATTCTTTTTACACGTCGAGACAGAACGACGGCAACAACAAAATATATCTCTCACCATGACGTAAACTGTACATTGTGTAACACGTAAGCTACACGTATGCCATCTATACAAAGACTTATTTTCAATTATGTCGTTAAAAGTGCAACGTTAAATGTGAAAGGATCCACCTTCATATACATAATACATTTAACCGCTAACATTTCCATTCGCTAATGATCAAATATAACATTCCAAATCAGAATGGATGTCTGTCTAAATGTTTCATTAGCCCACAATTACTGTGCGAGTATCAACAACCAGAAATATAGGAGCCACGTATATAGGAGCCACGTATATAGCTGCTAAGTCTACAGCTGCCTATAGTATAATACTTCCGGTTGAAAACACTGTATTATTCAATTAGCTGGCAGGTATGGCTCACGGAGCTTTCACGTGACGGCAGCGTTACACTGGTATTATTGGATAATGTTGCACAAAGCCACTGAATACTTTACTAAGAAAGAAACATTGATCAATACCATAGGATTATCAATAGAGATCACTATTGAAACGCGAACAAATAGAAATCAAGTCGCATTGAAAGGAATTTCCGCAGTGGCATTTTTTTTCCTGTTTCATAAATTACAGGCAATGCATCTATCACGGATATAGTTAACATACCTGTCTAAGTATTCACCTACCATGTGAAGGAATGTACATGTATATATGTTTGTATATGTGTACATGTGAAAACATATTTGATAATATGTATTTGTTGTCCTTTTTGGAACAATAGTTGTGCCAATTAAACAAACGCCATACGCCATACTATTATATTAGATGTATTAATAAGTATGTATTGGTTTAATGAGCTACTTAAAAACAGCAAACTAAAGTTTAGCATTCAATAACCATAGGTCTGTATGTACGTGACATTGTGCAAGCTTATGTTATTTCTTGTGGCGACAGATATACCCATTTAATACCTGCCGTATCTCAGTGAGGATATATATATTACAAATAGTGTGATTAGTTTTTTTTCTCTCAGGCGTTTCTGGCACTGCATATGCGCATGCGCCAGGTGAAAGCGTGCCTACCAACGGAAGAAATTGGAGGTGAATAGCATAGACTTCATAAGAAATATATTGACTGCATTTATTTGAATGACATCTCGATTCCAGGTACGTCATTGTGATACTATATAGAGAACGCGCAGGTAATTAGTTCTATTAACAACGAGGTTTGTATCACAGAATGTTGCTCATTTTCACTTGTGATATACTGTATGAACTATTAGAGACATATGTGGTCACGTGGAAAGACGTATACAGGAATGTTAAAGGCCAGAACCGCCTCGTTGAATAAACACAAATATTAATAAAACATATTTATTATGACACGGTTCTGAGCAACTTTTTAAAGTAGGCTACATGTGTAATACCACAAGATACAGAGAACAACTACAATATCTCAATATGTCTTAATATGATACCGTACCATTGGAATGCTTAACTTGGAATTGTCGTGGATTTCAGTAGAAACATCACACCATGTTGTTTTACCTCATGATCAATCAATTAATCAATCAGTTGTCATTGTATCAATCAATCAGTTGTCATTGTATCAATCAATCAATCAATCAATTGTCTTTGTGTCAGTAGACATGCAGTCACTGTCACAGTTATTGTTTGCAGCTGTCATTGAAATCCTGAGATGTTAAGTGCATATTTATACAGATTACTTACTTGGTAAGAAAGTTATATTACTCTAATTTTAGTTATAAAATAATAATCAGTTTCAATGCTATTATTTTGCAACTGAAATGAGAGTAATTTATCTTATGTATGAAGTATGTATGCACCTACATATTTATAGTCTATACTAATCAGTAATTCCATCTATCATCCGAATATTTATATGCCCTTCCATCTATTTACTCAGTACTCACCCACATGTCTACTATTTACCACAATGTAATTTACCATCCATTAATATTCCTCTAACATGTATCCACGTCTATCCACATTCCTCCATCATGTATCTTCATCTATCTCCATCCCTCCATCATGTATCCACATCGCTCCACTGTGTATCCACATCGCTCCACTGTGTATCCACCAATCCACATTATATATCTTATATCCACATATCTATCCACATCTTCCATGTATCCACATATATCCACATCCCTCCATCTTCATACTCCACATACATACCTACCTACTTTATCCACCCATCCATCCACATTTTTCTATCATGTTTCCACATTCCTCCACCATATATCCACATCGCTCCACCATGTATACACCCATCCACATTATATATCATGTATACACCCATCTATCGACATCATCCATGTATTCACATGTATCCACATTTCTTAATTATGTATCCACATCCCTCCATCATTTGTCCACATTGCTCGACCATGTAACCACATACTTACCTACCGTTATCCACCCATTCATCCACATTCTGCCATCATGTTTCTAGATATTTCCACACCCCACCATCATGTATCCACATCTATCCATACCCCTCCATCATGTATCCACATACCTACAGCATAACTTCACTCATCCATTTTAATAACCATCTGTGATGATAATGATCCATTTATATAACACTAAAGTAAGCTCACAGTGGACTTTGCACACATTAATGTAACAGAGCCTCCCATTCCTGACAATACTGTGGAAACCATTGCTAATCTCCATTGCACTTTTGCTCCACCCACACACACACACACACACACACATGCACACACACATACACACACATGCACACACATACACATGCATACACATATAAATACACACATACACACGCATACACATACACACACATACACACACATGCATACACATATACATACATACACACATACACACACACACACATACACACACATGCACACACAGTAGTTTCTTTTAATCAATTAAAATATTGCAATTATAGACAATATATCTCTGATTATTTCTTTTTTCAAAATTTCAGACTCACCCCATAGTCATGATCTCCACAGTTCCTTCCTTCCTGAATTTGCTGATGGTCTGATATATCATGGATATCATGAGTTTTGGCGACACAGGAATAGGAATACCTAGAGATGACAGGAAAGTGCCGCGCACGTCGGAGATACTGGCTCACAGCCCGCAGGGGGACAGTATGTTCTCTTCCGTCTCCATGGCGGAGATGGAGCCGGACCACAGTGGCTACTGTGACACCAGTAAGGACATGGACCGTCTGCGGTATGACCACCACTTCCAGGATCTCACCAGCAGAGTGTCCGAGGAAGGAGTGTCGGAATCCAAGGATTCTGGATACGGAATAAAACTGGAGAAGACGGAATCTGGGACGACTATCGTTTCCCATGGGAGGAAACTCCTGCACAACTCGCAGGCCAATATGTACCTGCCCAAACTCCAAGGTCCGAAACATCCGACACCGTCGATCAAAGAGCGGAAGATATCGGCGCCAAAGAAGGTAAGTTATGTAAGATGGAAGTAGTCGGTACGAATGTGAGTATGTTCTGTTTGTGTCTGTTATTGAAGCTCTACCATACATGTTATAAGATGTATCATACATTGTATTAGATGCTCATACTGGTCTTGGCCATTGGGGCTACATCTTTGGCTCAGTCACCAGAGTGTTACTTGCCATCTCAGAACCTGCATGTCCTGTTACAATGGTGCCCAATGAAGGAGTATCTTTTATCACACACACCTACACATACATTCAATATCTAGAGTGTGTTTCTCTCACATATGACATTTGATAGGAATATCCTTGTTGATTCAAATAAATAAGGGGAAGACAAACTTCTGAATGCCTGCCGAATGAATGAATTTCTTAAGCACATTTCTTTACCTATGTTTGAATAGTAACTAAATGTAAATATGGATACTCTACAAGCTGATGTGGCAATTAGAGGTATTCATCATAATCATCTGAACACTAGCTTCAGAGATACAGGGTACTACAAGGTATTGCAACCTTTCCATCTCTGTTTTTATATGTTCTTTTTTTTTTAAATTGGGGTTTAGATCTGCTTTCAAGATTCTTTCATATATATCATGGCTTGTTAGTTTAGGGCAGGAGGAGTAAACCTGCTAGCACTGGCTGGTACTGGCTGGTACTGGCAGACCCAGGATGTTACCGCTGCCTTTGTAGTGTTCATCCTTGACAAACACCCGGTTAATACGGCCAAGTTCCACCATCTGCGGTCATTTTTTGATGGTTGGGATCTGACTGTCGCCCCATGATAACCACATTGTCACATCACAGTCAGCACAGTACAGTACTAGCATAATCATTGTTTTTATTATCATTTCCTAAGAGTGAGTGAATTATTGTTATACGTCACAGCAGGAGTAATCCTAAGAATAAGCACATACCTTTTATCAAGTATTATCAAGTATTATCAAGTATTATCAAGTATTATCAGGTATTGTCAAGTATTATGAACACCACACCAAAAACACTAACATGTTATCAAGTATTATCAAGTATTATGAACACCACACCAAATTGACAGATGAGATGTTATCCAATTTTAACACCATCCAGTGATCAAGAACAATATCCCCTGTCAAGCTAAACACTACTTGTGTCGAATAATCTTCTCTATGCTAATCTCCTACTTCTTGAGGTCATAACCCTGAGTACACGTATTCACAAATACTCACATGTACTCGCTCGACTTTGAGAAAAACTTACCTTTATGATAAGGTTGTCTGTACAGACTGATATCAAATACTAACTACTGCAAAGTTGAACGTAATCATTGAAAAGTGAAAGAATCTGGAAAGCAGAAAATAAAAAATAAAGAAGAAGTTGAATGTAGTGTCACATTAAAGAAAATGTATGGCAATCTTTATGGAAATTGGCAACCTTAGGCTTAACATATGTGGTAATTGGCAATCTTGGCAATTTTAGTTTATATGCTGGGGAGTAACTGGGAGTTAATCTGGGATGTCCGAATCCTCTTTGTTAATTCCCTCTCATGATGTATATATTTATTTCTTTATTTCTGCCTTGTCAATTGTTTTTTGTTTTATACAATTTTGGTGATCATGAGAATAAGCATTGTCTTAATCATATAAAAATGTTGATTAATGTATGATAACCATATTGTACCATTGTTATCCCATCCTGTCAAATCCCATCTTGTTGAATCCAATTTTGTCAAAATTAATACAAAGATAACATTGTACATTTATTTCAATCACTTTACAGCTACGAGGTAACTTTTAATATATATGATCACCCATGTAGACAGTGTTCTGATTTGCAACATAGGAAATGAAAAATATTAATATTCTCCTTCATAGGAGTCATTAAATGGGAAAATATTTTGTTTTTATTATTAATGTACGTCTCCAGTGCAGTAGCGATTACGGTGATCAATGTTACCACCTAATAAATTACTATAACAACATACCAATCTGATATAACAACACACCAATCTACTATAACACCATACCAATATACTATAACAGCATATCGATTTACTATAACACCAGATCAATATACTCTAACAACACATCAATATACTATAGCAACATACTAATATACTATAACACCATATCAATATACTATAACAACATACCAATATACTATAACAGCATACCGATTTACTATAACACCATATCAATATACTCTATACCACTATATTAGAACCACATACCAATATACTATAATAACATACTAATATACTATAACACCATACCAATCTACTATAAGTTATATAACACCATACCAATCTACTATAACAACATATCAATATACTATAACAACACACCCAAGAACAAAGAATGCCACCAAATCAGGAAAGTACTTTCCTCCGGTATATAAATATCTATTATTATTATTATTATTATTGTTATTATTATTATTATTTCTAGTATGTCTATTTGTATTTATTATAACAAGATCTGGGTTGTAGATGCAGTATTATTAGACAAAGGCTATTGTATATTTATAGTATAATCCAAATGATGTTGCATAACTTGTTTTTAGGTCAGTGATTTATTGTCCTTGTGCCTTTAAGGACAAACAGTCCGAGGAGGTCATTTAGAATATTTAACCAAGCATTGAGTTGTGAACAAACCACTGTATTTATTACTACTATAAATACAATTTCTAAAAGATTTGCCACCCATGTTTAAGCCATATATATATATATATATATATATATATATATATATATATACAAAGTATATTGAGTGCAATTGATCACTACTCTAGGATCCATTACAATGGATATAATAAAATGTACTGTTGGTTATAAGGAAGTATTGCAGTTGGAAGGAATGTTGCCATATGTTGTATGGGTCTAGTATGGGTCTAGTATGGGTCTTTTATGTGTGTTTGAATGTGTCAGGTTAGCTGTGTAGAGATTGAGAGGTGTGATAATTCTGGAGTGTCAGCTTAGTAGGTAATGTCTGCTACATGGATGTACAGAAAACTTGGCTGGACAAAGCATTGTATAATATAATTTTCAGATTTGACAATCGGTTTGAAAGGAGGTATATTGTTCATGTATTGTGTGTGTGTGTGTGTTTGTTTGTGTGTTTGTGTGTGTTTGTTTGTTTGTTTGTGTGTGTTTGTTTGTGTGTTTGTGTTTGTGCATTTGTGTGTGTGTGTGTGCGCATGTGTGCGCGTGCACATGTGTGCATGTGTGTTTATTAGAACCAGAATTTTGAGAGAAATAAAATAGAATTTGAAAAGGGAGTGGATGGCTAAGATGGGGATATTTATTTCCTCTGGTGGATCCAGTATTTTATTAAGAGGATGAGTAAGTTAGCGCTGTCTTGTGCTGTTTTTAATGTCCTCAGTGCTAAACTAGGATTTGTTTTGAAGGTTTTTATGTGTACTCTGTACTGCACCAAACATTTATTTCCAACTGATTTTCCATTCAGATCTCTAAAAGAAAGAAAGAAAAGAAAAACCCTAAACTCTTCAAACAGTCCACTTTCTGTATTATTATCAGATGAATTCAGAACGTTGCTTCAAAGTTATGTACGATGGTAAATCATGACAGTAGTGTTTAACTGATGGACTTCTGGAGGTCGATGACATTGTATGTGTCAACAATGAAAACAGTGTATTAACATCTTTTCCTACAACATGACAGGACATGATCTGACACTTAACTGTACTTTCTTCACACACCCTTCACCCCCTTCTCTCTCTCTCTCTCTCTCACACACTCTCTCTTCCTTCTCTCTCTCTCCTTCTTTCTCTTTCTCTCTCTCCAGAGTGATTTTCAAAGTGTAAATTTCACATTACAGTCAAAGTATGAACTTATTGGACAATACATTATTAGAGTACTGTGAAATTATTAACTCTATGAACTCTATACATACTGTATTAACACTTTGAACATTACCATTCATACTGTATTGTCAAAGTATTAACTCTATGGATGTTAGCAATGCCAAATCAAAACACTCTATAGACATAGCATGGTGCTGTCAAGGTATACACAGTATGGATTTTAATACTCTGTCAACAAGCTGACCTGTTTTCACTATTACGCCCTCATTATATGGCAATACCCATGCTAGATTACACAACTGCATAATGGTATTTTCTGTGTAGATTGGCACAATGTCATTGGCCTGCAAATAGAATGAGTGATAGAAGTAATTATAGACTGAGTGATATAACTAATTATAGACTGAGTGATATAAGTAATTATAAACATATCAGAAGGTATACGATGTGTATGACCATTTATATTCCAACTAGTGCTGTTTGAATTAGAGATATAACAAACCCTGAAATCAGATTTCTTGCAAGATACATACATTTCTTGCCCACTTTTCACATGATAAAGTCCTAATGTATGCACTTAAAATTCTGCTGTAAAATCATGATTAATACACTGAACATAATGTGTGTCATATACATGGATGGTATATATAGACAATCCTATTATAATAATACTTTTAATGATAACTTTTAAATTTGATTAATTTAAATGTAATTCGCGTAAGCTTGATCATCTTCAATCTTTAAATTGTCTTAAATTTCACCATTAAGATTCAATATAGTAAATACTTAATAATATCTACATGAGACAAACCAACTCATGGGCGAGATAAAGCTTTTGCGCAATTAAGGGACATAACTCTGTATGGTTTCCTATATTGTCAGATCACTGCACCAGTAATTTGATCAGTTGTTTATTTATGAATAGGGGCCTCCAGGTTTGCATTGGTTTATTGACTGGATTGTCAATTTTGCATGAATAGCCCTATAGGCCTGTCAATATTGCTATAGTCACTAAAGTCAGCCACTGTTCTACCAATGGTATTTGATGTACTTTCTGCTATAAGCACTGCTACTGTTTGTGTGTAGTCAGACTACTGCTAGATTAACAAGCTTTGAATTACATTTCAATGTTTGTGTATGAGCTAGTCTGGAATATATACTCTCCCAAAAAAGGTGAAATCATTTTTTAAATTATCAATTATTTTGACAGAGTGTTTTTTTAAGTTTGCGAATGGACTCCATTGACCAAACACACCATTTGATCACCTTTGGAAGGTTTAATTTGTGGGGTAAATAATCAGCTTGCAAATCTGGTGTGGAAAAAACTGCAAATATTATACACGTGAAAATATGGAAATTGATGAGTGGTTTTGTTGGGTATGGAACGGTGAGAATCCTTTGATGAAACATTCACAGTTGTTTGAGATAATTAACCCTAAACACGTCTATTTATTTATTATATTTTAAAAATAAATTATATATGTGGACCTGGGGAGGTGTGGGTGTGGGTGCACCTGCACCCCACCTTCTAGATCTGCCGATGATATAACAATAAAAGTATTGATGATAATAATAATAATATTTTTTATTTTTGTTTGTGTCTTTCTTTTGTGAACACAATGTTTTGTAATTCTATTTTTTGAGTTGACGTAAACTGCAAATAAAAGGGCCATGTAGATGTTATATCCTATTTGAGGGTGGTTTTATGTCAGTCAAGGCAATGCATGTGTCAAAGTCTAACCCATAGCCTTATCTTCAGTTAACCACACTCATACTGTGGTAGAATATAGGATTTAATTGATTTGAACATTAGAGATTGTCGAGGATAATACAGCAATATGGCACACTGGCATGTAGGGGGGACTATTGGGGCCAATCCAACTATTGTGATAGTTAAAAACACTACTGTGTTGCAATAGTTGTGCAAATAGAGGATACTAAACTCACTTCCTCTGTGATACCAATTTAATGAAATTCATGAATAGTTTTGGTATCTGACCGTGAGTCAGATACCAAAACTATTAACGAATTTAGTATTTTATTTATTACACGACCAACCCTGACATGCAAATGACCAGCTATTTGACTTTATTGCAGTTCATTTTCCATCAGCTTAGACTATAGCTGATGACTAACACATAAACCTGTGTTATTCTAACACTGTATGCACTGTCTTACCAGATGTATCCTGATATATCGATGATGAATACAACACACATGTAAGAAAATGATTATCTTGACGAAATGAGATTCTTAGTACACATTCGACATAATTTATTCAGACACAGATCCTAATAATATTCAGATGACACACCAGCTAAAAGAAGCAAAAGTAGTACCACCATACATATATATATATATTCATAGTGATATTTACACTAGTTAGATAACACAGAACAGTTATGACATGGATGATATCTCACCAGTAGTGTAATACCTGTACAGCTGTTTGTATAGTTTACTTGCATTATTTCATTATTTGTTGATCATTTTCTTCTAGCTGATAATGTGCAACTGGTATTTTTATATTTGCTGTAATTGTACTGCCAAACTACTAGTACGTTCCTTGTGGATCTAAACTTATAGGAGCTCTCTGATTGGTTGATATTTTAATTATATTAATATATATTCATTCAAACTTCACTGGCCAAAAATGGAGCTCTAAATAAGAATGTAATTATCCCAGGGCATTTGACAGATTTTAAGGATGTTGATGGCTGTTAAGTAGACATTTGACGGCTGTTAAGTAGACATAATGGCCGAGGTTCTGAGGATGCCTGTACATTGGTATGCAAGTGAATTTATCAGCCAATGAGAGTAGAAATACTACAGTTAAAATTGTCATCACATTGTATGAGACAGTAAAACTAGGATATTATCATATACATATTTACTAATGATATGCTTGATCTCTGTATCTTTAAAATATCCTTATTACAAAATCAGCAAACAGCATAAAAATAACCTTTTCTGTTGATTTATTGGCTCGTACTATAACAATACTGGTGGTATATTGTAGATCAATTCAAGCAATAAGAATGATACTTATTATAGATAGCAATTTATGAAATACATTAGAATGATTAGATATTATATCACATTACCATCTATAGTAAAACACATGTCATTCATTAATTATTGAACAATTGTATGAGCTGATCTATGTATTGAATACTTCATTAACCACTTACCAACCAATAATAATTCTCAAAATTATGGTAATAATAGAAATATATATAGATTAACATATTGATTTATTTTTATTTTTTATATAATACCTGTATTTAAAGTTGTATTTTACATTTTGGTTAAAAAACAGTTTTTCATGTTACGTATTGTAGTCATGTGTATTTAGAGATATGGGGTTAAGTCAGTTATCGGGCAAATACTTCAGTAGCACATAGTGTCTTAGAAATTATCTGTGTGTTTGATGCGTGACAAGTCATTCCAATCAGTAAAGAACACTACCTCACCCTCTGGCAACATAGACCTCTCAGATTTAACCCTTTCAAGTTTATCTGGTAGGATTTCTATGCCAACATGATAATCTGTGAACTGTGTTTCAAATTGAACATGATAGATTATCCCTCTAGTACCCCAGATCCTGAAAACATTGAACACAGCTGTATGTATTGTGCACTTATATATGCACTTTATGCCAATAAATGTAATTTAAAAGGAAGCTTGTTTATTGGTATCTAAAATCACAATGTGTTGGTATTTGTTTTAAAGAAGAGAAAAAATTACATCCAATGATGTACTTGAATATATGTTTTGATTAATATTTTCATAAAAGTTGTTAAACTTTGAACATGAGTGTTTGGAGAATTAATGTTCTTCAGAGTGCACATTCTTGTACCAGCGGGTAGTGGTGTAATCAGAGTCACACACCACTGCTCAAATCGGCCCACACACAGATCCTATTCCCCACCCCTAATATCTATTGTCAAATACGGCTTGTCCTATCAACCAGAGCATCTTCAATGACAACATGCTTTGTTTAACCCCGACCTTCGGTAAGAAGGGACGAACCAAATCGTCAACAGACCTGAGCCGAGTCCGCTATAGTTTCCAAATTGTTGATGAATCTCCCAGACTTCCTGACACGGTTGCCATGCCAGTCATCACTCATTTTGTGTTGGAAGGGACAAAACTACAAACTCCTGAGGTACATGTTTTGTTTGATGTTTTAATACGTAAGTGTTCTGTTTATGTAGTGTGTCTGTGTATACACCTGTATGTACACCTGTATGTACACTTGGCTTGTATGGTGTACAGTTACCATGCTTGCCGCAATGCCAGCCTGTCAGCCTAAGACTACATACCTATACCAATACCTATATCAATACCTATACCAATACTTATACCAATACTTATACCAATACCTATACCAATACATATACCTATACCTATACCAATACATATACCAATACATATACCAATACATATACCAATATTACCTATACCAATACATATACCAATACATATACCAATACTTATACCAATACCTATACCAATACATATACCTATACCTATACCAATACATATACCAATATTACCTATACCAATACATATACCAATACTTATACCAATACCTATACCAATACATATACCTATACCTATACCTATACCTATACCAATACATATACCAATACTTATACCAATACCTATACCCACCTACCTCTCTTGTTTGGCTATTAGGTCAGTATGTACACAGTGACTTAGGAAGAGTAACATTTTGAGTTGCAATAATATTTTTAAAATTATTAAATAATACATAGGAAATAAAATGTTATAGGTATAAATTCTGGCACTTTAAAATTTCAATGACAAGTTTGAATGAGGGTATGTCTGTATGTTAATTAATGGGCTGTTATATCAGAGTGTATACTACACTGGAGAATCTAGCAATATGTTGCAGGTACTTCAACTGACACACAAAGCAAGAATAGTGTTTCTTCTAACTAAAATCTACAAATAATAACCTACATATTTCTACTAATTATATAGCTATACCGTATATAAAATAGTTAATAAATAATTAAATACAATTAAATAATATACTATTTGTATTATTTTACTATTATATTTCATTTAGACATTTATTTTTGGACTATTTGTCAATTTTATGTAATCATCTCCAGTCTCTTGATTTTATTAACTTGCATACTGATGTTTTGCAATTGCAATATGTTGGCTGTCTATATGATTTGCCTATATACACTGTCTACGTATCTGCATGTCTACAATGTCTAATTGTCTGCAGTGGTAATGACATAGGGAATGATGAACTCTGAACAATGGATATGACATAATGTAAAACATTTATTGCTGTGTCATTCTGATCAGAGCTGATTATAACATTAATCAGACATACATATGTATTTAAAAAACCTGTAATTGATCCTGTTATGATCTTAGACACCAATATTATAATATTTTTATTTTTTGGTTTGAATTGGGGTTTAGAGTCGCTTTCAAGATTCTTTCACTTATATCACAACTTGTCAGTTTTATGGCAGGAGGAAACCTGCAACATCTGTAGCGCTGAATGTTGCAGTAAAGCTGCGAGCACTGGCTGGTACTGACAAGACCAAGGATGATAACTGCATTGCCAC
>JAUTBT010002619.1:0-10016 GCA_032361225.1 Lepetodrilus schrolli | reverse complement strand
GTGTGCATGGTAGGTCTACTCAGCTCCCGACCTATAAGGTTTATGGGTTGGACTATTGCTGTTTTAAAATTGTAAGTCAACCTAATGTTTCGTAGATGATCAAAAAAAGGACGTTAGCTCTGTAGAGTTATTATTCCGAGACATAAATACAATACAAACATTTAAGATAAATATGCATTATAAATGTTTCTACTGTACCTTATACTTTTGTTTGGCATTCGTGCCAAAGGCCTACGTTACTCGTATTGGTGTATCATCGCGGCCATAGTATTATTATAGTAAACTAAAGTGGTCAGATTGATGGCCACATATACCGTACCTCATTGCAACTGTAATAAGTACCTGAATCTGAAAGGAAAGTATGTACACGTTATGTATATTACCTGCTACCAATCAAATTAGCTATTAAAAAGATTGAGGATCTCCTATGAGTGGTCGTATAATACTGAATTTATTAAACGAGTTCGCAAAACTGATATGCGAGGCTCTGCCGAGCATATAATTTTTGCCAACGAGTTTAATAAATTCAGTAATATATGAACACGAATGTGAGATTCTATTTATCACATAGCTGTTTAAACTATTGTAATATCGATTTTCGGCCACAAACACTATAATAGGCAAATGTCGGGAACTGGGTTAAAGCATGCGGACAAAATATAGTTCCAAGTAGATGTGTACAAATTAATAAATGTGTTTGCATATTCAATTGAAGAAATCCTTTAGCTTTATATTCGACAAATTAAGTCCAAAGAAGAAGCTCTAAAAGAGGTCCAAAGAGACTTTGATATCGCGTATGAATACAATTATAAAAATGTATTGTGTCACTGCACTAGTGAAAATATTTATATTTATAGCATGGGTTTATTGCACTCCCAAACTCCTATGTTATGTGATAAATAACAATATACAATAGTTACTGATATTCTGTAGTACAAGCACGTTTGACACAATACATAACAATATACACTAATTAGCCTGATATATGTAATACAAGCACGTTTGACATAATACATAACAATATACACTAATTAGTCTGATTTATGTAATACAAGCACGTTTGACACAAAACAACAATATACACTAGTTAGTCTAATATATGTAATACAAGCACGTCTGACACAATACATTACACTATACACTAGTTAGTCTGATATCTATAAGACATGCACGTTTGACACAATACAGAACAATATACACTAGTCTGATATATGTAATACAAGCACGTTCAACACAATTAACAATATACACTAATTAGTCTGATATATGTAATATATAAGCACGTTTGACACAATAAATCCATCTAGTCGGCAAACATTAAATAAAATATTATGTTGATATGTGATAATATAAAACAAAATCTTTTTTCTTTTAAAAAAAAAGAATTATTTTCTATTTTCTTTGGATTCTTTTTCTCCTTCTTTATCATTATTTTTTCTGTGAAACGTATTCCTAGATATAAGATTTCATCAGTTATATTCTGCAATTCGTTCATGTACATTGTAAAGATACACTGAAATGTATTGTTATAAACAGTCCAAGAATTTCACCTCATTACTATACTATATATTCAGTTTGGTTAAATAATGAAAGCATATAACATGACTTACTATACCAGTGTTCATAGCTTGAAAATCCCATGAATTCCAATGGGTTGTCATGAGGGAAAAAAACTAAATTCTATGATATGTTGAAAAGACCCATGAAAAGCATTTAAATATTTAACATTAACATTAAATACATTAACATTTAACATACATGTCTACCACATCAAGTTTTAAGATGCGAAAAATGTTTGCATGGGCAGTCTGTGTTTGTGCCTTTATCTGATCACCTCTCAGTATTGTGGTGATTGTTTTATACACTTCTTGCTCACTTTATCTCACAATCAAAGGACCTTGAAAACGAAAGATAATGCCTTGAAAAGGCCCTTAAATTACCTTGAATGTCGTAGTCTGCATGAACCTTGATCATACGTCTATGTGTGAAGCGTTCTTAGAGCGTCAATCATTCACAAGCCTTTGCATACATTTGTAAATGTTTTATTACAGGACACATGATAAACACTGCAGTTATGTTTAACACAAGTCAAATCGAACTGACGCACATGGAACCGGCTTCGTTCTACTGCGTGTGTTTGCGAGTTGAAACTGAAACCAATGATGGGTCGTTTAGTAAGCCCAAGTTCGTTAATATATCAGGTAAGATATCAGTCGATCTTTCCATATATGCTGTCTTCAAAGTCATCACTCAATTAAGGTATCATTGGAGAATTAAATTTAGTAAGTCAAAATAGGTGTATGCTGCGTGGAATTCAACGATGTAATTTATCTTTGAAATAATTATCCTACTTTACACAGACAGCAGGCTTACTATCATATCAAACAAATGTTGTCTAACTATGCGTACGCTACTTGATGCCCATCACATTTTTGCACGAATATTTAAGTTTTGGATTCCTATGATTGTTTTCGTTCAGAAATCCTGGATGGTCGAAAACTGGGATCAAATACAACACTCGTCATTGGTGTTGCTGTGGCTGTCGGAGTTATTGCCCTTGTGTTGTCGTTTTAGTAAGTGCCAGTTACACAAATCAGAGATTGGAGTATGCAATATTAATTTACGTAATACATTTAGCGTACCAGGCCCCCGTTTTACAGCGGCGTCCTAACTAGTTAGGAGCTCCTAAACCAATCCTAAAAGTTATCATCTCCTAAATAGAGTTTCACAACGGCGTCACAAGTCTTATCACCTCGTAAATCGGCACGGAACTTTAGGACAGGGTAGAGGCAGGTATAAATATTTAGGAGCTCCTAGCTTTGGACAGAAAATGGCTGCCTTGGCTTACCTGTGCACGCCTCACGTATTCCAAAACAGAAACAGTCCGCTTAGCGTGCTCGAAGATGTCAATTTCATGTCACGGTCGGTTTCCTCGAGTTGATTTTTCAAATGGCCTAACTTTGACTGATGTCCGCCGCAGACGGATAGCTGCACGCTCTATGTAATTGTAATATATAGTAAAATATTGCTTCCTAAATGAAATAGTTGACATAAAGTGTGCGTTGGATTATCAACAAAAAAACATCGACCACCATTGGGGTCACCAGTGGGTCACGTTTATTTTTAGAATTTCCAAGAATTACCCAGAATCGTCCAAGTTCCGGTGATAGCCGCGGGATCGCCGGTGATCGCCGTTGCCAAGCCCATAGATCTCAATAGAAATAAGCGCGGAGAGGTCGTGACGGGCACGCCGTGAGAATGCGTTATGATTGTACAGGTCGCGGTAAGAGCGCGGCTTTTTTCAAGTTTGTAATTTTTTGGAACTTTTTCTCGCATTGTGTTCACGTTTGACGGGACTATTAATTAAACAACAGCCACGCATATGTCACTGTGTAGGTTATCACCAGAATCGTTATAATCGGATGTCTAAAAATATAATTTGACACTTATGTGCATATTTGTTATATAATGAATGCGTTTATAGATGTATTTCTATTTTTACTTTTTTTTATTTCTGTTTAAATCTAAATTACCCAATTTCTTCAACGCCTCTTGTGCGAAGTGTCTTGATCAAATAAAATCATTCTTTGGCTTCAATGATCTATCAGACCGGTTGACGGCATGGATCAATGGCTTCTCCCATTCTTTGTTGGTCTTGGAAATGGCATGAAATGAAACTCCACGGCATTTATCACTTCTGGTGTAGCAGCCGACAACACGGCAAACAACCACCATTGTTTATACCGGAAGAAACGTACAAAAATTACCAAATGCGCGGTTTGTATGCGCACTGGTACATCGACGTATGAAAATAGACTACGGATGGGCACGGTTGGCGATCCATTCAACTATAATCTATGGAAAAATCAAATCGAGGAAACCGACCGTGACATGAAATCGACATCTTCGAGCATGCAAAGCGGGCTGTTTCTGTCTTGGAATACGTGAGACGAGCACAGGTAGGCCAAGGCAGCCATTTTCTTTCCAAAGTTAGGAGCTCCTAAATATTGATACCTGCCTCTACCCTGTCCTAAAGTAAGGTGCCGATTTACGAGGTGATAGGACTTGTGACGCCGTTGTGAGACTCTATTTAGAAGATGATAACTTTTAGGAGTGGTTTAGGAGCTTACTAGTTAGGACACCGTTGTGAAACTGGGGCTTGTTTACTAAGGCAAATTTCGACAGCAAATAACTGAACCATCTATATAAAAGTATATTTCTCCAATTCGAGATGCTTTCAAGTTAATAAAAACACATTATTATAAATTTTTGCTTTACTAGTTTCATGACAGCACAACTGCAAATAACGTGCAACTTACATGTAAAATGATAGTAAAATACGGCCCCGCTCCTTTGTTTACCTGCTGAACCGTTAGCTCAGTTTTCGCTCAGTGAGATTTTGCCCTTATAACGTAGAACCGTAGGGAGGTCACTCTAAATTCTTATTCTATGAGCTTTGAACCTCGTTATCGTCTGTTAATGGCTAACCCTAACCCTGATAAAGGAGAATACTAAAGACAATCATGTGTGTTTGGTTGCGGTTTTTTGGGGTTTTTTTTGTACCAACGGTACCGATATGTCCATAACATATAAAGTACAACGTCTCGCATGATTCTGCTGTATTTCATGTTCATTAAACATAAGTAATAATTTATTCTTCTTTCGCAAAGTAGTTGATGGTCACCCCAGTGTTTACACTGGTGCAAGGGAAATAACTCTAACTACCACTAATTACCGTAGTTACAATGCTTGATGTTACAGTTTTATTTCAAAGTAGACATAGACGTGATATTGATCGATTTACACGATGATGATGTACATTGTACTTAACAAGTGCCCGATCGCTGTTGCTAGGGAGTTTATCCCCTCCTAACTTTATGACCCGCTCCTAACTTTGTGATCTCGTTAGGACGGCTTCGTGAAACACTCCTAAACTGGCGAGTTACGAGGTTATAAACGGAGTCATAACTTTAGGAGATCCTAAATTTAGGATGTCGTGAAACGGGGGAAGGGGCATTACCGTCTGTGCAATTTCTTTACAGCGTGAACTATCGTCGACGGCGTCTCTGTTTACACCTGTGCAGAAAGGAACAAATCAAGATGGACTTCTTTACGGTAGGTCTATTATTATTTTTATTTTTATTATTATTATTATTATTATTATTATTATAGTCTACTTATATTGTGCTATATCCACGATCGAAAACGTGCTCAAAGGGCTTCATTATTATTACCCCGTTAGTTAGTGGATCAATTCTTATTTTACATTCTAAACTCCCTATGAAGTATTCAACCCAAGCTGCCATATCGTACGGAGTGCTATTCAATTATGCATATTTATGGTATTCGATTGAGGTTGTGTTCAAGCTCTGAACATATCTTGAAAAACATTGATCATATTTGCAGATATCCTTGATGTGCCCCTGTACACGTGTTGCATTGCTTTGTTTTCGCAGGATGTCCTTAATAGGGAAACGAAAAGTACGTTGGCCTTGGACTCTTCCGTGTTTGAATCAATCCCGACTCCTGACAAGGCCATGACTACTAGAAATCATGAACCAGAAACATTGCGTCAACATGATGATTTGTCTAGTAAGTCATCAGGTTATGTATCTCTTAAACGGAAAGATGATCAGGAACACAACCCAAATGAACCATCGCGAGAACCGGAAACTGCCGTCACATCCTACTGCACCGTAGGACATCGGAACCACGGAGATGGTCACGTGGCTTGCACGGTCACTCCGGACTCCAGTCAGCCGGACTACATTGGAACAGTAGACGTGGTCTCTGTTGCATCAAAACCCACCATTAAAGTTGTCGCCCTGCCCTATACCATAACAGAAGGGTCTTGCCCTGGCGGCTATGTCACCCAAGAGCAACTACAATCAACTGGGTCCGAAATAGCGCCGTCAACACTCTTTCTTGCAGGACATCCAGACCAAATACTCGGGGAGGATGCGTCATCAACGTGGGAACACGACAAGCCGTCTGGTAATATTTTCGCCGTTGTGAGCAGACCTTCGTGTACTTCTTATTCCAGTGGAGATCTGTCTTCTTATATTGCGTGGAATAACGTCAGAGGAGGGTCTGTGGAGCTGGATAGCTATGTCAAGGCTTCTGGCTTGCCACGTCCTCATCGTCTGCCTGTGATCAAGCTGGTTCCTCCCCACATCAGTTCCTAGCAGTGGAAGCATCCACGTCATTGTCAGAAGAAGACTGAAACAATTCGTGGTCCAGTGTAGCATTCAATCCAGTCAGCGCCCTATACCAGACAACTTGTCAGTGGGCCAAGACCAAAGGTGTGTTTCCACTGTGGTTGGCATTGAATTAAATCATCTTGCGCTTCACCAGGGGAAGAATCCGTTATGTCAAATGCTAAAAGAGAGGCCACCGTATCGCCATATGTGATTAATGACTGTTTTGTCTTTGAACGTACACCACAGCCAATAAAAACGAATTGTGAGATCGAGTCTTTCATATTATACTAGATGCTAGTAAATGTCACTATGTCTCATTATATGGCCCACGTAGTCAGACTGTTACTGCAGAAGACCTGCATTACATTAACTGTTGGTGAAAACCTGAAGCAATTACATTCAACAGAGGGATACCAAAATCAGCAGTAGCTGCCGTCTTAAAGAACTTAATTCAACTGATTATCATGATCATATGTATATCAACAACATTGAATCACATACTGCAGGAACAGTATCCTTCTTGATATATGATATGTTTCTCCTGTCCACGCGAGCCGTCAATTCATTATAGGATACTAGATTACATACAACAGCTAAACATGCATGGATTCATTAGAAAACAATCACACTTCAGTGTTAGTTCCACTCCACACTATATTGACTGTTATTTTACGTTTGTATTGTATGAATACTTAACACCTACTGTAAAGTCTACCGGCTGTCACCCTAGTGAGAAGGAAACAACGTTGTTTTCTATCACACAGTTGCCTATATCAACATATTCTTGATAGCCATGGCCCTCATGAAGCACGTATTGTATTCACTGGGGTATTATTTTCAATGTATGTACTGATGCGCGGAAACTTTTTCCCCGATGAATTGGTCTGTCGCAGGTAGATAGATCGATGACGCAGTGATGGTTGCGCCATCTGGATCGACGATTTCATCCTCTTTTGTATCGTTTACTAAATCCCTCTAAAAAGTAAACGTTGCCATCCATCGTGGCATCATTTGTCGATAGCGTAAATCCAAAGAAATAGACTGACACAGAAACAGAAAGGGGTGGTATGCAGTGATTTATTTATCTGTGGTTATGTTACAATTACAGTTCTGAAGAATGTTTACATGTAATACGGTTTATTCAGGATTGTTGTTCCATTATTTAGCACGTATATCTCCAGTAGGTCATACTTCTCTGTTTCGGCCGGAAGCCAAAGCCGTTTCGGACCACATCGTTATGAGCTGCACTCGTTGTTAATCTGGAACCAGTTACTATGCCAACGTGGACACCGTCACCGATTGTGTCGCCGACTCGCGGCGTGTTGACGTTCATCCAGCATGAGTCTCCTTTCAGGTAGGAGGAGTTCGGGTTTCCCCACTCACCGGCGCCAATGGGACTGTTAGAGGACCACCAGTGTCTGGAGCAGAGGACTAACGTCAACGTGGGACATGCAGGGAGAGAATTCAGTTACAGGGCTCCAGTTTTTGTTTAGCAGACAATGATAAATGTAGGTTTATTATCATCTTTAGCAATGAGGGAGAGCGAAAGTGAGATTAATATAGTCAAGAAAATTATTATTTGTTGAATGTAAGCCTACCCATTTGAATGTCAAATACAACTTTCAGTCATGAATAGAAACATAAAGCATCAACCTAGGTTCTCATAGCCATGCAACCGTCGATCAAGCGCATACTTGTAAATTGTATTCGTTCTTTTGATAGTCAATGTATGTACGTGTATAATATATCTTGCATTCAAACGCTCTTGTTCGACCTTTCTCACCTTTGTGGAACAGATCCTCCGGCCTCTTTAATAACATCGGCCACAAACTGGTTACACTTGTTTGTGTTAGCCCCAGTTCCATAGCTAGACGCATATGACCACTTTTTACTGTCAATATATTTATTGGCAGTGTTCTTGATTTTCGTGGCCATACCGGAAGACGTGGATGAGCTGCCTCCGAATAGCTGAACAAAGGGATAATTATATATATGTATATATGTGTGTGTGTGTGTGTGTGTGTGTGTGTGTGTGTGTGTGTGTGTGTGTATATATCACACACACACACACACACACACACGCACATACACTCCACCAATCCAAATAAATCTGTCTAGTATCCTCTCTTTAGGAACTACCTAATACTGAGTATGTCAAATAATGTCATCTTACCCAAGCCAATGATGGAATAGCCAAAGCAATAACCAACACAACAGTTCGTAGCATATTTCCGATCGTGAAGCACTGATTTAGGGTATCCAACACTGACGATTCGGCGTGAAAGAATTCTGGTTTTATACGTACAAGCATATTAGTGATGTGTCACGTGTCACGTGTGCTTCAGGACAAATGGCAAAATAATACATTACAGTGTTCATCTTGCAGGTAGGTGTGTACGCACATCCTGTTTACTATCGTCATTGAAATAAATGTCAAACATGGACTAGTCTCCTATATAGGGGTGGAAGGTTCTCATTGGCCATTATTCAATATTTACCAGGAATGTACAGCATGGACTGTGGGTTGCTATTTGGCAGAGGGTTTTTAATCTGTTGTTGAACTGTGTGTCTCGAACGCGAGACACTTTGATTTCAGAGAAACCATTTCAAGGCGATCACAGCTATTTACCCGACAACGTCTCGCAAGAATTTGCATACAATGTAGTTTTTTGTTCAATATCGGTATTTATCTCGGTGAAGCAATCATAATGTTATATTTAGGTTTAAATAATATGGTGAAACTGCATACACGAGTGGCAAATGGTTGTCAGTGTAATTTAGGAACGTCCCGGATAGACGCTATGTCGCAAAACCTGACGGATATTACAAGTGGGCTTGGGTTTGCGATGTTATGCTGCATACCAACTTAGCTTGCGACATGGCTTGTCGCGATCGTATTTATGCTACGTTTTTCTTTAAAGGATTTCTTTCACTGCAGTGTACATATGAATCATCGCAAAATGCAACCCAATTTTAGGGTGTGTACAGTTTAACCTTAAAGTGCCAAGATTATCGTTGCAAGAGATCATGAAAGATTAATAATCAGCTTATTGCATATTCTGATACAATTATCTATTCTATTTTTTACAAATCTGTTTTACTAATCTAGAAATATCTTTATTTCCTAATTAATTATACTTACCTACTAGAGGTTATGAACAACCAAATTAATTCCCATGGGTGACAGTGTTAATACATTTAAGCATTTAAGCATACATAATAACTAGTGAACCAGTGCGTCAAATAGCATGCATAATAACCAGTGAACCAGTGAGTCAAATAGCATGCATAATAACCAGTGAGTCAAATACCAGCCAAATACCTTATAATTTCCCCGACAAATATATATGTGGGTTTCTTTAAAATCAGATACGAAACGGGACGCCCAGATATTTGGACACTCTCTAACCTACGGGACACCCTAGCTATATTATTATCAATATTTCCAATAATTCATTAGATTAGTGCATGTCGATTAGATAATAGTATGTATTTTAATAAACTATATATCTGCAGTGTTTTCCCCGTCGCCTAACAATCAGGAAGTAGTAGGGCGTGAAAGGTAAAACTCACTCCTATCAACTTCCGGGTAACAGCCAACTGGATCTTTTCATACGTGCTGTTCGCTTACCGTATGTTACCGTGCGCCGATCCTAGTCGAACTATAATAATGCACTTATCATCGAATAATCAGCCGAATAATGGCATATTGTTATGCTTTCGGGTGTAATTCCTATCACCAACTCAAGCAAATTGGTCAAATAGAGGCGGGCCCTGATCTCCATCTTTACCAGAAGATCGATCGAAGCACTTACC
>JAUTBT010002618.1:0-10016 GCA_032361225.1 Lepetodrilus schrolli | reverse complement strand
TAGGAGCAGGTGCAGTTCTCCAGCAAGAGGACGACGATGGGATAGCTCACCCCATCCTATACTTCTCGAAGAAATTCGATAAGCACCAGAGGAACTACTCCACCGTCGAGAAGGAGACCTTCGCTCTCATCTTGACACTGCAGCATTGCTTGGTGTACCTGGACACTACAGTCAAACCAATCGTTGTGTTCACTGATCACAATCCGTTGGTGTTTGTGAACCGAATGGGGAACCAGAACCAGCGACTCATGCGCCTCCGATCAAAACCTTTTGTTCAAGGGGGGAGTGTTATGTGTGTCAAGTATAAATGAATACTTTTATTGCAAGAAGAATTGTAGCTTTTGTCCTACTGTAACTATATTTCTTCTTGTGCCATTCAGTAAATGAATATTTCAGATAATAAGCAATGTGAAAACAGATGGACATGTGTATAAACAATAAATACTTGATATGTGGCGGGAGGAATGGAAAACTTGGTGAGTGTTCGGGAAGATACCAGTAATAGTGGGAGATCTGCAAGCATGCGATGATATGTAGATGTGGAGTAACTGCATAATGTAAATTCATAATAAACTAGTATATGAACAGCAACGCATTCAGGTATCAAAATAATCGTGTTGCATTCCAGGAGTAGCCATATGTTATCTGCAGATCTGTTGACTGACTCTATTGGTTATTACACGCAGAATGCATTTTGGTGAAAGTATATTGATACTTGGCACATCTGAATCTTACCTATATATGTTGCATTATTGTATGTCATTACGGACGGGTGGTAGCGCAGTGATAGAACGTTGGACTTCGGAGTCAAAGGTTCCAGGATCAAAACCCGCCCCGGAAGCCAGGGCATCAATGTTCGCGATATTGATAAGATGCGATGTCTGCAGAGTGGCAATGCAGTTTACTGCAACACTCAGCGCTACGGATGTTGCGGGTTTCCTCCTGCCCTAAACTGACAAGTGAATTAATCTTGAAGCGACTCAAATTAAAAAAAAATTGTACACACACACACACACACACACACACCCTGAGTCGTGTTGGATGCAGTGATTAATATGTATTCATACAATGAGTTCACGTGTACCAGTCGATTCCTGGTTTGCGGCGTTCCAAATAGAACCATCTCAGGGCAGTTCCATCAATTCCACATTGCAGTGTTAATCTCGTCAGAAGTGAAGTGTGATCGATCGTATCGAAAGCAGTACAGACCAATCTCTTTTAAAAACGAGACGATGAGATGTCCAGGAACCTGTACATCATGCATCTATATAAGCCGTACTTTTTCTCTCATGCTCTTGATGGTTAGGATACTATTTATAGATGATTCCTAGATTTTCTGCTCTGTTTTGGGAAACAATATGCATTACATGTAGTTCTGTTGGCAATGACATTCCTTGTAAAAAGGTGATCTGAAGACTTCAAAGTTGTACGTTTTGGTGTGAACACGATGTTATCAGCATCCGTTCCACGTGATTGACTCAGAACTAGAAAAACAACCATGTGCGGTACGTTTACCATGTCTCCTGATCCTTCCATTAGTGGAATATTACCAACAATTACGTCACTGATGTAATTACGACATACAGTTCATAATATATAGGTTGCATATGCAGATACATTATCTTCATCTATTTAAGTTACATGAAAATGTATACATTCGAGTAAATTTGGAATTCTGAATGAATGAAATTGGAATATAAACCTAATAAATAATTCGTGTACTACTCGAAATTCTAGATTCCCAGGTAAATATAAATAAAACACAAACTACCAATTAATACGATTGAAATTCAATCTTGTGATTGTGTATTATTCAATGATAGGCAGGTATTTATTGAAGCTCACCGTCCCGAATAACTGAACCTGCTACAAGTGTGTCCATTGCATAAAATACTATTATCGCTACAATACTTGAGAATATGGTTAGCTGAACAGACTGCAGCAATAACAGGGGTTCATGCAACCAGACTTACATAGTGCAACGAGGCCTTGCTTGTACACCCATGCTTGCACAAGCTACATGACTGTATAAGGCCTACATACATTCAGTTCACCACCCCTCATTATATTAAGTACGCATGACAGTGTAGCCCGTAGTGCTATGGTCGGGTGGCTGCTATTAAATACATGTACACGATTGTTTCCTAAGTTTTACTCACCTGTGTATGGGTAGACTACTATCATTGCAACCATCAGAGGATACCGAAAATGGTGGAAACTTGAAGCTTGCAAGAAATTCAAGTGTGAGACACTGTTTACATGACGTAGTAATCTGACAACATATCTTATACTTCCTGGTATATAAATAGCCACGTCGACTATACAGTGTACTGACATTGGGCCCGTAAGTAGGTCAGATCTATTTTTAGAATTTCCATTAATTTCCCAGAATCTTCCAGGTTCCGGTGATAGCCAAACACGAGTACTAGGCCTTGGTTTGACTAAACTCCAGATACAATCTTAATATGCCGTTTATACGGGTCTTGTGCTTAAATATCTGTTCGATTCAGAAATGAATCGTGTCGTTCAGGATGGTCCACACGTTATAGATCGCGATACAACGTAAGGTACGTAAATAAAACAACAGCCACGCACATGTCACTGTGTAGGTTATCACCAGAATCATTAAACCGGATATGTCTAAAAATAGAATGTGACCCACTTATGCGCGCTAATTGTTTTGGGAACTCTAGAGTCGAGTCGAGTCGAGTCGAGTCGAGTGCTACTTACACATGCACATTAGCACCAAAAATGTTTTAAAATAAAACAACCGAGAACGTAGCACGAGTGTTAACGGCATTACTGACCAATAAGAAACATTGTAGGCAGTCCCGAGTGCCTAACGCACTGGTGTCTGACCTCACAACCCTTGTCAACTCTAGTAAATCGGGGAGTACGTTCGCGTATTGGGGTCACGTGGGATCACGACTCGAGTGTTGTGTTCTGTGTGTTTGATTTGAATTTATTACGCTCGACTCGACACTCGAGTTCAAAACAAACACAACCGATGCAACCCATGTGTGGCCTATTACCCTGACCAGGAAATATGACTGTATAACGGAAAACACGAAATTCATAATACTATTAGCGTTGTCCATATTCCTAATGTATTGCCACTTATAGTTTTAAATTCTAATACTCGTTAAAATAATCTAATTGAGAACTGGATATCCAAACATAACATGTTTTCGACTGTGCAAATACATATACGGTGTGGAAAATAATATCAACGGTGCCAGTAAAAGTACATAAATGAACTATATTGGTCCAAGTTATGTTAGATCTAGAGGTGAAGGAATTTTTAACGTGGGCCTAATAATAAGTTTACACAACATACACAACTTTCTAAAAGTACTCTTTTCACGGAATTACAAGAGCTGACGAGTGTGTCCGTGTGAGTGTGTGTGGGTGCATGTGTGTGTGTGTGTGTGTGTGTGTGTGTGTGTGTGTGCGTGCGTGTGTGTGTACATGAAATATATCCCGGGGTACTAGACAAATATAGGCTACTACGTAAATATAAGCACCATTCATGATCACTTCGTACCTTTTTTTTTATTGAGACCGCGAAATGGTAGCTGGTTCCAATTGGGGATCTGTATGTTTAAACTAAAATTCTGATGCTCCAAGATGGATAATTCCGTATGGTTTGTTTAGAGATCCCATATAGGTGGCAACTTTAAACGCATACAATACAATCAGAATGTTAGCTTATTTAACACACACACACACACACACACACACACACACACACACACACACACAGACCGACATACACACACACACACACACACACACACACACACACAGACTGACACAGATACACACACACACACACACACACAAACACAAACTCACCCTTTACGCTATTCTAGTACACGAGGAGATACTTTTGAGTGGCTCCAGTTTCCCTATGATAAATATTAATTCATTGTCATTCTCATGGACGTTAAACATAGGTTGAAAAATGAAGACTAAACAAGCAGGCGCTAATATGTCATGTTGAAATGAATGATAGTCGTAGAAGGCGTAGATTTTAATAGAAAATACTATAGATTATATGATAGTATAGTAGGGTACGCCAGTGGTATTCTCATTTAGAATTGATAGGTTTAAAGTGGCAATTTTTGCGTAGTTAATAACTGGGTTATTACATGGTCTGATACAATTATCATATCACTACAAATATAGTGTTTTATTTTCATATTTGTTACATTTGTAGGTAATTACACCTACCTTCTAACATTGGTGAGCACCCATTCTGATACTTACGTCTCCCATTATTGATTTTGTTATAATATTATTTAAAAAACCGAGTACGATTGTCATTGGCAATACAGTTACATTATTACGGTAGATTTCCCCCTTACATTTCCCCCTGATTCGTAATGCTATCATACATATATAGATATGTTATAGTGTATGCAAAGCTGATATGACTATTTAACCTGTAATTATTACAGACACATCAGGTCTCCGTTCACAAGACATTAACGCAGCATGGTAGGACCGCTCGTCAAGTAATTTTTGTATTATACATACTTATGTCCGGAATCTAGATGTTAACGGTAAGATTGAATCTCTCATGTTTTGATATATAAGCAGGTTTTAGTGCACACCGCATATTATCATATCACTACGTGTATTCTGAAAATGGCATCATTTCGTTTTATGATAGTATCATCCATTTTGGACATATTGTCCATGGTACTTCATGAATATAATAACATGCACTATTTTAAAAGAAATACGTCGACAAACTATAAGATTAGTTTGGTTCTGTAATTCGTAGCATTGTGGTATTTAGAATACGAGTTTACAATACTGCTTTCTATATAGAATCACTAAGGTTTAGTCCCATTTAATACAGTCCGATTAGAGGCAACGAGGTTTTGTCACCTATTAAGCGGCTGGTTTTCCGTATATCCCATTTAATACAGCAAGATGGTCATACCGCTTACTGGACGGATTAACACGTACTGCTCAACTCGCTATAGCTCGTAATTGGCCAATACCGAATATGATAATGACAACGCAATGTTGGCTACTCATTTAGGCTTTTGGAGAAAAAACAAAATAAACTTAATCATACTGAATTAGTTTGCACTAAATATTAACAGATTTCCGTGTGACTGTTCAAGTCAATCTATACTTGTTTCTAACTACATCCGCATTCAGCACATAATTATAGTAGCTAACGAAAAGTTACAATGGCAGAGCTCCGACATTTTGTAGAAAGGCCACCCACAGGCCCTTAATATATTTTGTTGAGTATATGTTACGGTGCTTCTAAACCAGTCCACCTGTTTAATCACAGGGTGTCGACTACGTTACAGCGAAATGATTCTTTAAGATTGATGTACATGATGAGTTACAATTATTCAGGAGGGGTTCAGGACATTCACGTACACCTCTGCAAAATCGAATCAACTGCGACTATCCTTGCAATACTTCGTGTAATTCGTCATGCACGGCAACTGAATGAGTACACTTTATTTTGCTATCACTAAAATCATCCCAGGTCATTTTGTTAATACTGCAGTATTAGTTTTGTTCATTTTTACCTACAAAAACAATCGTAACTTCGGTTGCTATTCGAGCTTCAAACACGCTATATACCGTTCCTGAGTCAATAGCATGTTAATACAAGTATCGTATTGGTAATATTATGTTAAAACCCTTTACTATATTTTATAAATTCTCTCAGTAACTTGACTAAAATCGAACATTCTATATAGGACCTATACCTTTTCTGATTCAATAGAATTACTACACTACTCATTTGCAAAATCGCGGTTGGCTGAATGGTTGTTATATCGGTAAAACGATGGCTATGTAGCGCTCTGAGCATGCTTAAATGGATGGAGTGAGCGCCATACAAATATACTTTATTATATTATTATTATTACACGGCTTAACTTGATTGGATTAATCTTTTGACACCTCGTTAAGGGATATAACTAACGTTCTTCGTCAAGATAAAATAAATTGAAATAAAAACGAAAGAGTGAAGAAACAAGAATTTTATTACATATGATATAAAGTTAGATGGGTATGTTTGTAAGTTTATTATATAAATGTATACACACAATATTATAGTATGCCAAGTCTGAAAAATATTCAACATCTTAAACTTACAATTATCTATTAATAATGCACTCTATAATCTGAACGGGTTAGAAGTAAAATAGCAGTAAATTCGCTTTATGCTTTCCATTTTCCTACAAAACACTACCACATCCGAACTCGTACTGAAAAGTAGTACTACATAGTATTACGCATGCGGACAGATACACAATATCTATTATAAATATTATATTAGATATAAGATATTAATCTGAAAGGGTATTGACCAAATGAAAGACGTTTACAGTCCAAACTCAGCATTTCGGAATACAGTCATTAAGGTTAACTGAACAGTTCAATGGTATTTGTAATTATAGCAAACCACTACGATATCTAAACTAACAAGGCACTATCTTATTGTCTAACTGAATACATGACACAATTGTCACAGAACACATTACGCTCATACAAGAACATTTATCACATTCGCTGAAAATCATGTAAGCTAGATTACATTACACAGGGTAGTGAACATTTAAAAATGATTCCATGATTGCAATATCAACAACATTAGGTAGTATTCAAATTAACAATGATACCTGAAAGAGGCGACATATATAGTCAAAATTAACAAGTTTGAGTCAAATTGCATTATTTGTACCTTACTAGAAGGCATTGATCTCTGTTTATATGTTTCTAGAATGTTCACTTCATAACTGTTCTTTAAAGTTGATGTATGTGATGATACGTGCATTCAGATGGTCTAATGACTTTGGTTTGCTGTAAAATTATAAATTTGAAGATTAGAGTACCGGGATAAAAAAGTAATTTATGTTACTATTTATGCATGTATGTAATCTACAGTGTACGTTATCAATAGTTACCTCATTGTAACCCAATACCATGAGAGGTCACGTAATTAAAAATAGTAGCATATTGGTAGAACAAGATATATATTGTACATGAACCACTAGATGTCCTTAAGAATTGAATGTCCGCCAACGTATACAGGCTTTCTTCTGATGATGTTGCTTGGCGCATTGCTAAAGTCGGAATCATCGTTTGGTTACGTCAGCAAGCAATATTGACACGTGTTATGCCTGCCATAATCCTACAAAATAGTTTTTAAAGTCTGAACAAATCCGTTACCCAGAAAACTTTATCATAACTAATCCGTTACCAATCTTAACTAATCCGTTACCTATCTTAGATAATCCGTTACTCTTGAAAACTATTGAAAAATCAATAATAAACTATAACATATGGGATTTATTTACTACGAACTGATCTAATTATGTAACTTACTGCTTTGTGAAGAGAAACAGTGTACATACGTATCAGTACAACACTAGAATACTTGAAGAAAGATATTATCCACATTATTCAAATTTAAAGAAATCTTAGGCAATTTCAATGTGATCTGAATGTGCTGTATGTATTGAAGTAATATATAATTATATTATCATGTTGATTATGTCCCCAAATAGCAAGGGAAATTGGTTACTTATGTGTGAAAAGGAGAATATATAGGAATTTACAGGTCACTCTGGAGGGAATATCGACAAGCTTACCCGAAAGAAATTAATACAGATTATAACACTTTCACTAACGAGTGAGTGAGAAGAGGTGTTGAGAAAACAAAAAATAAGCACTATAGATTTTTAAAATATTAAGAAAAATATATAAAATAAATTCCATTTGGTCCATGTAGTCCCATCAGCACTGCGACTCGCAACAAATCCGTTACCGTTGTGAACAAGTCCGTGACAGTATCTTAACAAATTATTAGAAGTAGTCTCCTTTAATCTTAAAGAATCACTGTACGCTGTAACAGTCGACACTCTGTATTAATTGTACTAAATTTTAAACTGAAGGAAATCGGTTGACTTGAAGTATTAAATAGTCTATCTATTTACTCTATTTATAATGAAGGTTGATGTACTTGTTTGATTCAAAACTAAAGGCCGTTATAGAATAGGCGATTTTTATTTTCACCGCCGCAACAATGTTTCCATACGTTGAGGCAACATTTGTCTCCGCAACACTTTGATATAATTATATGAGACCGTATACGGAAAAGAACATGTTCATATTCAAAGTGATCTAAATTTCGTCGTCGCAACACATGAGAGACAAGCGACTGTTCACTATACACTAGGCAACAAATATCGCATCAACATTGTTGCGGCGATAACGACTTAGATGGGAACCTACAAGTATGTATCACACATAATTACGTGCATAAATGTGTATACTATAAATTAACCTTTGTTTAGTGTATACTGCCCGACAAACGACAGCCGATAGGAGAATCAACCGAACCTCCTTGCGACTGAACGAGGAAGAAAATTGTCCTCTTCGTATAGGGCTGCCTCTAGTACCTTTGATGCATTTAGCTTGAATCCACGGAACATGGTTGTTACGCACCCGCGAGGATGCATTGGGATTTGCATCATCTTCATTTCAGGTAAGCTTCCAGCATTAAATGTTCCTTGCAATTTAATTGTATTTGATTCTCACGATTTGTCGAAAACGATTTCTACCCAAATACCACCAGTTTCTGTATAATTATTATTTTGAACGATAAACGAATAGCTTTCTCAATCATAATTATAATTCACACGGTTATTAAGTTGAGACATTAACGGTATCCAACAGCTATAAACTACTATGTATGTACACTGTACGTGTATTACTCTTGTATAGTAATAACGATATGAAAAGAAATTCGCAACTACGGTAAACTAGTTACATTTTATATATAGATATTCATCCATATATACTACATCCAGACGTATAGACGTGTAACTGCTCGAAGGCACGGCTGGTACATTGATAAGTAACTCTTAAATGAACTGGGGTATGCAATCTGAGCTATTCCATGTATATCCTCGGAATATTACAACAATCCTTGCCACATATCTATTATTTTCAGCATGTATTCCTCCAATAGCTGATTCCCAGTCTGAAAAAGAAGCCAGCCCACAAAATGGATTCTATAACAACCTATTTGAACCCGAATGGGGTACAACTGGTAAGCTACAGTATTCACCTGTTTGCTCAACTACTGCTCAATGCAAATATAAGCCGATCTCTGTGTGGTGAAGCCGCGCATGGTGTATTGTTTTACTTGTTGAATCTAGATCCTTGTATCCTCCATCAATAACAAATATATATTTTTTATTTCGCATGCTGTGATATATCATGACTCATATTCTTAAGTAATCAAGCGTGAAGAACCTAGCAATGAAATATTAATGTACATTCCGCGAAAATACATAAAACTTTCCTACCTTTCGTAAATAAACGCGCCTATTAGCCGCTTGTACATCATGGAGGCCGCTACACGAGTAAACAACGTCGCCACTCAAGTATCTTGCGCATCATCTACAAAGCGATTACTAGTATATCATATTTGTTCTTTTATTTAACACTGCATTTACAATTGAGGTATTGGACAATGCGAAATAATACTAATCGTACGAATTAATATAATATATTATACTATGTTTGAGAGTAAATTTGCGTTGATGTGACCCTGAGTACAATTGAGATGCCATAAGCAAGTGCACGCATACTTTAATAGTACTTCCCCTCCACCGTGAGACGGAAGTGAGTTGACAGCCAAGTGGCGGAACCGTAAGCGTCATGAGGATAGCGAACGTTGCCATCATAGTTCCTCTGTGTATTATTCAAATACACTAACTACCTCAAGGGGTTCATTCCGATTGCAGTAGCGCGCATAAGTGGGTCAATTTCTATTTTTAGACGTATCCGGTTTAATGATTCTGGTGATAACCTACACGGTGACATGTGCATGGCTATTGTTTTATTTACATACCCTACGTTGTATCCTGATCTATCACGTGTGGACCGTGCTGAACAACATGATTCATCTCTGAATCGAACAGAAATTTAAGCACACGATCCGTATTAACGGCGTATTAAGATTT
>JAUTBT010002617.1:0-10017 GCA_032361225.1 Lepetodrilus schrolli | reverse complement strand
GGTGAGAGATGAGAGAGAGAGGGGGGAGAGAGAAAGAAAGAGAAATATGTGAGAGAGAGAGAGGGAGAGGGGGTGAGATATGTGAGAGAGAGAGAGAGAGAGATAGGGGAGAGAGAAAGAGAGAGAGAGAGATGTGAGAGAGAGGGAGAGAGCGAGAGAGATAGGAGAGAGAGAAGGAGAGAGAGAGAGAGAGAGAGAGAGAGAGAGTGACTTACTTGAAGTAGTGAAGCAGACACGCCCCTGGCTCAGTCTTGAGGACGTCTATTGGCCAGTCATGCATAACTGGTACTTGTCTGCAATGAAAATATTTCCATGTTAGAATGACAAACATACGACAAACATACGACAAACATACGATCAATTAACATACTCAAGAATTAGCATTACACAGACATGTGTAATTATTGTGATCTGACAGATTATCGTATAAGAGATGTAGCGCTCCTGGTCGTGCGCGCATTACCTGAGAAAAGATATATGTTCGGCTTCGGACTCGTGATCGTCAGTGTTGATGAAGATGGTGAGGAAATCGTGCTTGCCAATTACCAGCAACTCCATTGGAGTGGCGCTTTCTACCGTGGCCGTGCGAAGCGTCTCGAAAATCAGGCTAACCTCCTAAATCAACAGTGGCATTGTGTTAACGACAAGACGACAACGAGTCTGTTCGCCAATCTCTGTAACTGTAATTTAACACTATACCTGACGGAATAAACCAGCGATACCTTCAAGAACAGTGGCTGTCATTGATCCAGCAAACAGGTTAAATGTAACGTGGTCATTATTTCAGAAATAATAGGATACACAGTATAATACCTATCATTTATAATGTCAGAAACAGTATAATATCTATATTTTGGCACCACACGCGCGCGTAACCAGTTCTAGAGAAATGTATGGTTCTAGCGTGGAAACATGGAATTGTCTACGCGTCACGGCAGGTCAAGGTCATCCACTCTCTCTAGACTAGCCCGACTGCTTTAGGAATGTAGCACGTATATTATATAAATATTGACGGTTCCATCATGTTTCACGTTAGGGTAGACATCGTTCATACATTATGCTTCATGGACAAAATTTTACGTTTAATCATATCCCTGGTGGGTTAGGCACATGCTCTGATCATTTGGTCAACTCCCGTTGCCTCCAGCATGGAGAGAGATAAACTAAATAATGGATCCGTTTATATCACATTTAGAATGACAACAAAACCGATCATCCTCGATGCAAAAACTCAGGGGTCGAATCTAAGGAGAGAGTGGATGTAAGGAATGATTCGGCAATAGTTTAGAGAATGTACAAAAGTAGTCTCACCCCGAAACTCTGACCTCTGGTCAGTCTGGCCACCGTCGATGTAATCTGCTCTCCACTCTCTGTGTCCTGCTCCATCTTCTTCACATACGCTGAAGCACACGCACGTCCAGAGACATCAGATCAAACGATTGGTCAGAATGACAACCAATGAATAGACAGAACACATGTTGAATGTACTTATTCTCATATCTTTAATAATTTCAGAGAGCATTCTAAAACGTAAAATCGTAGTATTTCTTGATACTGGTCATGAATGTAATTCAAGGACTGACAATAAGAAAGAACTAAAAGTTACCATGAGGGGATCTAAACTGAAATCATTAGTCCTGGAGTAATCAATGATACAGATTGCGGCACAGAACTAATTTCATGTCGCACCATTGGGGAACCATACATGTATTATATTATCCAAGAACGGGCGGCGTTCTGATGCTAGAGTCTAGACTACACTACAGCCATACACCTACCTGCACCAGACAGGATGAAGTAGAAGCTCTCAGGGTGGTGACCCTGACGTAGGATGACCTTCTTTGCTTCCACCCTGCAATTACAATCGTGTCTTCAGTACACACGTTACTTGTCTTTATCAAAGACGTCTTGGTGCAAATCATTCCTATTATATACCCGTTATATTAAGTCTAGTCCTTGTCAAAGAAATTTTTTTATGACATTTTTATCGGTTTTATTTTAATGATTTTTATTTCGTATACGTGTCAATTTTTCCAAAAATTTCAAACATTATTTTATGTTATCCAGATTAAAATTATATAAAATGGCAGCTTGGGTTAGATACTCGCTGTGAGTGCTTTGCTTATTATTGTCTTTGCTGTGTTTGAGTAAATCATGAGATTTGGGTTATATACTAGATATTTGAATGGCGTACCTCTGATACCATGCAACTCTACACAGTCGTTCCTGGGTCTTCAGTGGGTATTCACATAAGGACTGCAACGTCTGGAGACCATGTAAGACCTGGAAATATGAACTTAATCTTATTAGAACCAATGGGATTGCCGTATTTATAGGCAACTTGGAAATTCCGACATTGTGAAATCCGGGCTAGTGAATTGTGTTGGATTAATTGTAACATAAGAAGAAGAATATCGAACTTCATAAATGGAATAGCGGTTCTTTCCAAGGTTCCTTGGCACCGATGAATCAATGTCCCGGATGTTGTAGACACCAACGGAATCTAGGCACGGCTGTAATAATTAGATGGCACTCTTCTAGACATTCAAAAGTCCGGCAATCGGTGAAATGTTAACAGTCTGTGGAAGGTTGAACTCTAGCACATCTTCATAAAATTACCTGTTGAAGCATATGCGGAGTTCGAGCCTCCGACGCCAGTGATAGATAGTGTCGGACGTCTGCACTTAGGGAAATCTGCGGTAAACACAAACCTTCTAGTGTATTTGATACTGTTGGGGTAAAGAATCGTAGATTGTTGTCAGGGTTGATTTATAACTAGATAATATTACGAAAGTGAGTGCGAATACATTTAACTGAGTATACTAGTAGCTTTCAGATAATTTTCTAGTTTCAATTTGAAAGATAATAAATAAACATCATTAATTATTTATTATTACTACTACAAGTTGTACTACTACTACTACTACTACTACTACTACTACTACTACTACTACTTGTACTACTACTATTACAACTAGTTGTACTACTACTACTACTATTATTACTACTACTACAACTAGTTGTACTACTACTATTACTACTACTGCTGCTGCTGCTATTAGTACTATTATTGTTGTTATTATTATTATATTATCGTTGTTATTAAAAGAAAATATATTATCTTCATCATGAGAATTATTGCGCCAGTATTGATCATAATAATGCAGGCTAATAGCTACATATACATTTACATGTACATATTGAGTGTACCAACATGTCAAATACATTCACAGGTAGTTTATTCAGGTATGGACAAATAGTTGAAATCATAGTTAAGTCACGGGCGCTTGTCAAAAATATTATTACAAGGGGTATCCAATATTTGTGACAAGTGGTAAATGCCACACCGCTGTATTGTATACCACAGCCAGTCATCTGTAGCCGGTGTCGTTCACCTCTTTATTGGCTTTGTAGTAGTTCTTGTCAAAGTCCATGCCGATGTCCCTGGAAGGGCTGGTTTGTTCCAACTCTACGGCAACGTGAGCAAACGTCTTTAACTCCTGCTGCAGTTCGTTCTTCCTGGAGTGACAAGGTATTCATAATTACTGAGTACATAGAGGATATCATATGAGTGGTCATATATTACTGAGTTTATTAAACGAGTTGGAAGAAATAACTGATATTATGTGAGGCTCGGCCGGGCATTATATATTTTTTTCCAACGAGTATATTAAATTCTGTAATATATGAACACGAATGTGAGAATCTATTTATCACATAACTGTACATTTACCACAAACACTATACTTTTTTCTGCGTGCTTTCACCCAGTTCCCAAGACATTTGCCTATATAGTTCCCCAAGTAAATGTGTAAATATTAATAAATATGTTTGCATATTTAATTGAAGAAATCTTTTAATTTTATATTCGAAAAATTACGTCCGAAGAAGAAGCTCTAAAAGAGGTCCAAATATACTTTGACGTTGCGTATGAATACAATTATAATACTAGTAATCCATAGTGGTATTGCACTAGTGAAAATATTTTTATTTTATTGCACTCCCAAACTCCTATGTTCTGTGATAAATATGGAATATATACTGCCGTTGAATGCATCATTGTGTATCATACGGTCAAACAGCAGGCACTGGCCAATCTTTTAAAACAAAAACCCTTAGAGACGTATAGATATATTTAAATGGTAAATGGTCGTATAAATGTGTTTTAATATTTAGTATCATACATGACAATGAATAAGAATGCATAATAATATAATAATCCTCACTAGCAACATATTGATTAGGATTGACATATCCTAATGGTAAAATATGAAATTTCGAGAAAGTCTTGTAAATAATGTCCACTCTTCATATTTGGGAATTTTGGAATATTGTATTCTAGTCCCCATAGCTCAGTGTAGATAGACAAATATGTTTATTAGGTTATTAGGTTATTAGGTTAGGTTATTAATGCAAACAAAGTATACTACACATATTGAATTCAAGCATTGAAATACAAAAGTTATTTAGTATATATTTTCTCTTGTAAGAATAATAGGCTTATCCATGTGACCTATTACTTCTGCTATATTATGAGTAGAACTATTGCTAGATACCATTTAATTTTAGCCATGTGATCTAAAATATTATAAATATCTATACGTTACGTTACCAGTCGATAACTCTAATACAACTCTAATACAGTTTACAATATATGCACTTCGTATGGGATTGTACTTGCACTATACCACAATCTCCAGCCACATCTTCCTACAATGTCTTTACTTTAAAATAATCGGCCTGGCGATATCTTGATTGAGTACTGCGAAACGGTTTTCCGGAGAGAAACAAAACATTTGGTCTAAGCGTAATTACGATGGCGTGTGGAGCTGTCAACGCCGACTATAGCTGGTAATGAATAGGCGCAGGGTTGGGAAACATTGAGCTAGAGTAGTATTACCGTCGAACAAAGTCTTGATGTTGAGGTATGAAAACGTTTTACAGACATGCACGATATATGCAAAAGGTACCCAAATCATCAGCAGTCAAATTAACCAACAAAGAATTAAGCAATGATGGTAGAAGATTATTTTTTAGATTGAATAAGGTTAAATTTAATTCCTCTGTCCCCTGTTCCCTGAACACGAGGCTAATAATACTTGTGTATTTATATGTAGGCATATTTAGTTATCATGAATGTAAATAGAGTGTCATGTCAAACATTTACTACTTACGTGAAGACACAGTTCAACCATGTCATGGCTGTCAGCACAATCTTTGCTTGCTTTCTGAAGTATTCATATGCCTGAAAAATACATATAAGACTATTAAGGACTTTAAAAGATAGTTTGTAATACATTTATTGTCATCTATTGCAGTTATATATAAAGTTAAAGGCATACAATCGCGGGTTTGTTTACATATTTCACGGTCAACCATATTTCTACATGAAAGTATGTACATTTAATGTGTCTACACAAGTATATTGGGTAACCAGTTACATTTTCCACATATCCCACTGGTTTTCAATAGCTTCATATTTTATTATTTTTTTAATATATCTAGTTACGTAGCTTTATTGGTACAAGTAGTCGTGAAAGGTTACTTTGACCAATTATCAGAGTTATCTGTCTTAGTCTATTATACGATAGAAGTTTGAGATATAGAGAATCTCTACCTCGTGTCTTTTGATACCAGTGTTATCCTACTCGTTTATAAAAGTAACCAAAATCCTCAGATAAAATTGACAATCCCATGCAAATCACGGACGCGAATTGATTGGATTTTAATGACATCATGACTGGTAGAATCCTTGTTAGCAGTAGAATGACTATGCAAATTTGTAGTTCTTGACCAATCAGTGAAGTTGTAAAATGTTATCTACAGTATAATAACATTGTTGTCCTACCGACGTTATCTCCCGTGGGAGCCAGTATTGGGTGATAAATTATAGTGCATTACGAACTGATTATTCGGGTTTTACCGGAAATGTAATCTTCAATGGAATTTACCTATCCTTCGGAAATAATGTGGAAGTGAAAAGACAGTGCATTTGAAGATGCTTTCAAACGTACCTGTCCGTATTCTATAAATCTAGAGGGTTTATGTTCCTTAGGAAATCGAATCCTGGTCTTCTCTCTCTCAGATCTAGATCCGTTCTTGAGGAGAGACATAAATTTCTTCTCAATGGTATAGACATTGTGCCTCAATCTGGCCAAGCGACTGAACCTGTCTCCAGTAGAATGCACATTGCCAAAGATCCTACTTCTCGTCTTTCTAATGGCGTCCAGTGTCTGCGGATCAGCGTCCATGTATTCGCGAGCTGGAATGTTCAGGTATTGTTCAAACTCCGGTAGTTGGCTTTCTCTCCTGAGCGTCCTCCACAGCTCACATAAACCCTGAGTTTGTAGATTGATTCGCTTGTTCGGCGGGCGGGGTAGGTGTATGGAGGTTCGCTTACGCTGTCGGATTTTCTCTTCTGTTGTCGTTGCCGTTGGCGTTGGCGTTGCCATTGCCTTTGCCGTAACTTTCGGTTCGACTCCGTCAATCTTTTCGTCAATGTCAGCAAACATTCCATACTTGTGAAGAGCTCGGAGTTTGTCCTGTAAATGTGACCTGTCTTGGGTTGTGTGAACTTGTTTCTTTGAATTTTGTTTACACAAGACAAACAATGTCTTTCGCATTTGTCCAACCTTTGGCGCACCTGCTCCATCGTCTTTCGAGTTGGTGGACATACTTGATTCTGTCTGATTTCTTAAATAAATGATTCCGTCTGGAATTTACCTGAAATATTTTGAAAATAATATTGACACAAGTATATCGGTTTTAATTTGAGGTGTCTCTTGTAGTTAGAACCTAATGCTATTTTTCGTTGCATGCTTTTATCGTAATACCAATGGTTAATAATTACGTTTAAGGTGTATGTATGCGTGTTATTACAGGACATAAAGATGACACAGTCTAGTTTTCTTTCAAAATACTAACTTTGTTGTTTTGTTACTGTACACTGGTACATGTTCCGCACAAAGCCACTTCAAATATGTTAAAACACAGAACCTATCGTCTACTTTATATGCTGAAACATAGTACCTATGCTATCGTCTACTTTATATGCTAACTATCCAAGCTAACAATATAGTATGTTTAGTATTGGAATGGAACATCCTTCAGACATTGACAACACGATAAATACAGTAATGGATTTGAAGATACTATTTGATATCGAATATTCCACAGTCGATATTCACAATTTCAAATATTTCAATGAGCTTTATACATAGATTCAAAATTACGGTAGTTGTTTTGTCCACCACTGTAGGCAGAGCGTTTAGTAAAATAGGTAGAACCAACTCACGTTTTTCTTTCGTATAGTTTATAATTCAGGACAACAAACTGAAATGATGTGCATGTTAGTACCTCCATTCCACGGAATATACATATACTCGGTATCAAAGAGCAATCGTTAAGCTCCGGACGTATAATTCTCTTTCGTAATAACACATTCTTAACGGACTTGATCGTGCCCCACCGAGGTGAGTCTTGTTTTGCCACTAATCTCTGTCTTACGTACACTACGATCTGTCTTACGTACACTACGATCTGGATACTAGATTCATGTTGCTTTATATAAGACGTCAGCGCAATATATAGTGTATATGCGACTGGGTAACACATTCTAAACTGCATATACAAGTACATTAAAGCCTGTACATTAAAACCTGTGCCCGATTTCTAGAAACAAACCTGTCAATAAAATTACTTTAGTCCGAGTCTAAGTCAGCAATTTACATTTCTCGTTGAAAATCTCAGTTCCCATTGTTAACTGAAAACTGCATCGGAGGTGGTGGTGGTGGGTATCTTTGTTACAAACTGTGTTTTAAACTCAGCTGAGTTCTGAGTTCTTTTCGATCTCTGTCCAAATTAAATACTATTAGTTACAACGTCATCAGTTCTGTAACCAATATTAGTATGGTAAATTCGACCCTCTGAGAAAGTTAATGCCCATATCATGCATTGTGTTAAATAGTGCTATAACAAGTACAAGTATATACAATGATAGTAATTATACGGCCTAACTAAAGCTAATTTTGAACTATGAAGACACGATGACTTGTTTACGTGTATCTCAACAAAGTCTCGTCACTTAAAGGGTTAATCCTTAAAGCCCTTGACAACTGGTGTCACTATATAAAAAGCATGTTCGCAAAGACAATTGAGTTTCTGTGTGGCTAACCTATCCTTCACACAGAGACAGAACGCAAAGTATGTTTTGTATAACACCATAGTTGAACAAGCCTCCTAAGAGGTCACTGCTTGCCCGCACATGACGTTCGGTTTAAGTTCAAGTGACCGAAAGGGATTTGTTTCGTGGATTAATCCTTCTTTTACTTAAACACTGCCCTAAGACATTGGCAGACGGGTGGGCCCATTATGAAACAGATCTGTAACATGCATGCATATATATATACATACATATATAACGACATTGTATATTAAAACAGGGTCGCGATCTGTCGTTCTCAACATTACTGCGTATGGTTGGTTGGTTGATTTGGGTTTTTAAAGCCACTTTCAATATTGTTTCACTCGCATCATGGTTTGCATGCATATGTACTGTTTGTACATGTCTGGATTTCCACCAGTTGTTATAGTGCTAGCTCACTGGAATATCATGCCATAATATAGATACCCCATTGACAGTATACTGATTCAGAGTCGACCAGTCCTTGCTTAACCTTTTAATACTGAGCGCCAATCAGGGGAACAACAAGTACCATCTTTTAACGTATTGTGTATGATCCGACCGCGTATGATTAGTATCATGCAATGTTTGGGGAATGTCTTAGAAACGAATTTTACACCTGGAATGGTAAATCGTATACAGTTTCCTATGGTTTCCTATACACATTGAGTAGTATCATATAGACAACCATCGAGTAGTATCCGATACATATTGACTGTATATATATTGACTGCATATATGCAAACCTTAGGCTGTGCACTCTTGAATAAAACGTCATCTTTGATAGTCGATAGTAATACGAGTTCCTTTCTACAAATTCGAACAGCTCATGAATACATTGAATAATACAATGCAGTATATATTGCTAATATTTCAAAGTATAATACTCATGATGCGTATTGCTCTGAATATACGCACATTGATATTTTGAAGAAAATGGAACTTTGATATTTTGAATAATAGTCAGTCTATATGTATGCAGAACCGATCGTGTATACTTACTTTCGTCGACTATCTTGCTCTATGCTTCTTCAGCACCTCTGAGAATTATTGAGGTGTTATATTATGTGCGACTGACAACTAGGGTGGCCGTACTATGTATTCACGTTCTTCTGGTAATGGCTACAGCCGGTGGTTGACGTAGACAGATGAACAATCTTCCTTTGCTACTTCATTCCGAGGATCGAGGCGTCAATGGACAATTATACCCAGAACTGGCAGAATGTCAATAACGTCAACGTATTCATCAGAAAGACGTCCAGCACTAGAGGCGATTATGTGGCCACTGCTCCATGCTAAGCTAAATCCATCTATAGCTCTCAGACCAGATATAAATAGAGTGGAAGTCAGGTCTTCGCGCGCGTGCGCGTGTGTGGTTCTGGGGCAAGATTTGCACATGTAAGCTCCAATTTTATATGATGATTTGTGAACGAAACCTTGAGTTGCGAATGAAATCGTACTCAGTAAAGTTTCAATAGATAATAGTATGTCAATAGATAATAGTTTTACCATCCAGAACACCAATGTTGGAAAACTAGGTCTAGTGTATATAGTTTATACACATACGCTCAAACACACACCACACCACATACACGCGCGCACACACATACACACAGACATATTGTGTGTAACCAATAATATATCATATTATTTAGCACACAATATAGAGGCGGGTGGTAGCGCAGTGGTAAAACAGTTGGGACTTCGGAGCCAAAGGTTCCCAAGTTCAAATCCCGCCCCGGTGCCCGGCATCAATGTTCGCGAAAGTTACCTTTCTGACGCGATGTCTGTAGAGTGGCAATGCAGTTATCATCCTTGGTCTTGTCAGTACCAGC
>JAUTBT010002616.1:0-10018 GCA_032361225.1 Lepetodrilus schrolli | reverse complement strand
GTGCTCTATGAGGTCACAACTTTTAACTACGACCAAATGGCAGACAAACGTTTTGATTGAATTTACATCATGTTCACATACAGGAACATGATGGTAGGATAAATTTGTTGTCAACTCGTTAGGCTCGGGGTACAAGGACTCTCAAGCAGGTTACATCATCCCATGTACCCATCGCAACGAGTTAACAACTTATATTATATAAGGAATAGTATATATTTGACAGGTACAAATCTAAATTAAGCAAATCAAGAAGATCAAATGGTGACATAATAGGGACATAAAATACAGGTATTTGACAAGTTACTGCTTACATGTGTACTGCTTCCATTGCCATGTAATCATTTCCCATATTAGACGAAAATAATTTTTAAAAGGTGCCCCAAACTCAACTTACTATACTTACCATCTCTTGAATCTTCACCTGTCAAAATAATTTAGAAAACAATAAGTCTAGCAATTATCTCCCAGACTACTGACCTGTTGAGATCGACTCCCCCGGTTTCTAAGATCGCCTTGACGACATCAATGTCCTGTTGTTCCACTGCATCAAATAGAGCTGGAAGCACACAACATCACACCTCAGGCAGGATCCAAATATTTAACACTCACAATCGCAAATACGGATGATGTGCAACAATTTCATGTTTGTTCTCGCCATACGAAAACTTGTCATAAATGGCGGGAAGAAAAATCTAGGTGCAAGTGTTTAAACAAAATATTTGGCATTCATATTGGCAGGTGATTTAACAGAGACTTGGCTACAAAATATGGCATTGTCCATACAATGTGCCTATTGTGTTCACTGGTCAGAACAGACATAACGCCACTGGATCTCCTTTCTAGTTTAGATAACGCTGCATCTAAATATTGTGACCATCTTGACATACCATGCACATTACATATTTATTCATTTATATTATTAATTGTTAAAAATAATTGCTTCCTACTAATATTCCATATTGCATTTCCATCAAACATGATTTGGGCAATCATTATTAAAATTCAACATGAAATGCATTGTACCTAAATGAACAACAATGAACTCACCAAATCAGTGCAATAATACATATAGTTATCCCATATTCCGCAAAACCTCACTTGAGTAGCACTTCAACAAACACACTCTTATGCTACAGGAGATATTTGAACATTAAACAAACTCCTCGTAGAACCTAAGCAAACATTCCTGCGTTACGATTGGTCGAGGCAGCCTGTGCCGTACCTGCATTAACTGATGGTAGATACACATCAGCCTGCAGGTAAGTACGTCAATGTTTGTCTACCTCCAACAATTGGCCCTTACATTTTATCACCTGTCGTTAATTCACTTTGATGTCATAATACAGACCAACAGCTCCTACTCTCAGCCAACAGATTACCTGTATGACAAGTGATGGCTCAGTCTCAGATCATATGTGGGTTAATTAGTACTAATTAGAGCAATCAACCAGTCATGCTTACTTAGTATATGTCTCAGAATTGCCGCACTGGTTGATAATTAGATCAGTTAATTGGTATTGTTTAACATCAGCATTTGTAAAATTATTCCAAACCACTAAACATCCTGTTATAAAACTAGAGAAAAGTTCATTATCTACAAAGCTTTGTGATCTAATACAGGTTAAATAACCATTCTTGGCCTAAATTAATGCATCATATCAATGTATGTTAGGTGGTTGAGACAGATGTACTTTGTAAAGAGGGACAGCTCATGTAGTAGAAGCTGTTCTGATGAGAATACATATACAATAGGTGTGCATTGATATCACACTAGGTGAACTGTAACACATCAATGTCACAATAGCAGAACTGTAGCAGTGCATATGACATCAAGGCTGTTACAGATACGTATCAGTCATCAATGAACCTATATGCATGCCGAAGGAAACTAGGTAGGCAATTCAGTGCAAATAGTCGATTTACAAATCCAATTGGATGTTTTAACTTCAATGCAAACTATATTTATTGAAATGTTTATTTAATTGATGGTGAAATCATTTCAATGAATTACAAGAAATGTTACTTGTCAGTAAATACTCATGCAGCCTTAATTTTAGACTGAAAACATTAATAAGTGTATTAATTAAAGTAAGATTCTAAAGATTCTAACGGTGGTTCAGAGAAATGTGCTGTATGTTGCAGTATGTTCATAGGACAGACATTGATCAATTGTATAAAGATTGCAATTAGACTCCTGCGTGCCAGACCCCCCAGGTTATTCTTGTGGGACTTAGATGTAACATAGGTGTGACATAGATGTAACATAGGTGTGACTTGGTGTAGCATAGGTGTGACACAGGTATGGACCAAGCAAAATAGGATTACCTTCAGGTTAGATCAGATAAGTCGCATGGGGGAGGGGGGAAGAGATATCTCTCTAACCATTGTGTACATAATGCTTTTGTCACTCGAATGCTTAAAGTCAAGTGTGTCTTTTCCCCAATCTTGCATTTGTTTGTGAAGAGAGACAGACCTGATAGTGTCATCAATAGCTTTGTCCCAGTATCAATACAGATGAATAGCATGAACTGCAATCTTTTAACATTGTAAACCAAGTTGTGAAGTAATTATCATAGTCAAACAATTCCATCCGCCATACCTGGTTATACAATAACTATTATTATATCAAAGATATACCTATTTAATTTAAAATCATTATTAAAATGACAAATAACAAACAGGAAATATATACATCCATGTAAGATTCTACAGAAATCACACAGAAGTCTATAATGATGCAGCTGTTGTGTAAATTTGAACAATCTGGCCCTTTCTTGAGTACAATTTCATGCTCAACTCAAACTTTTGTTCACAAATCCCTATGTAAAATTCGAGTTGAGCATGAAATTGTATTCAAACTTTCATAATCTCAGGGCCTGGAATAATACTGACAATCAAAATATATAGCATTACCTAACTTCGTACTTCATCAGGTGTGTGAAATGCCCAACAATCACAATATCTAGCATATCGAAAGCTGAGGAAGCATTCATAAAATCTATATCATGAACCATATTGTATCCCCAAATACGATTCCCAGATTTTCCACGTGCACCCAGGCTAGCAGGTACCAAGTACTGTCACCCAGGCTAGCAGGTATCAACTATCACAGAGCCCAAGTGTAGCCTGGCTAGCAGGTAGCAACTATCACAGAGCCCAAGTGTAGCCTGGCTAGCAGGTAGCAAGTGTCACAGAGCCGACATCTTGACATAGACAGTTGTACACACTGGAATGTTTATACAACACAGGGTGGACCAGTGCATCTTGTATTGGGTTGAAACTAGCTGATTTTACCAGGTTATGGCCCAACTATATCATTGATCAATGTCTAGTTAGGTGTGAGGCAGTGTGAAGCAAGTCTGTATGTTAACCTCTTGCAACTAATAACTCTTTATCTCAGCCAGACATGTAAGTTAGGTGCAGATACACATGTATACACCTAGCATGGCTGAACGAGCTGATACTACCAGTTTTAGACCCGTCTCTAGTTCCATTATACTCTTGTAAGTGGTGATACAGTGAGCCCTATGTCTTGAGGTGCAGGTTGTCTACTGATAGCTTTCATTTCCACCAGACATGTAAGATGGGTACAAATACATATCTGTGTGACAATTATGACTGGTTCTGATCAAGTTGAATGTTTAATCCCAGGGGCGTTTCCTGGTCTGTGAATACTGGCATAACAATTAAGTGCACAGGAGTCATTCTACCGGAAGAGTTTATCCAAGAAAAAAAATATATTAACGTACTATTTTTTAACTTAAATTATTATTTGTATCAGAAAGTCATTTGTGCAGATAACTACAGATGCATGTCTACGGTTATTACATCACATATCTGGGTCCTGTTCCACAGAATGATCATAGTGCTACGAGAGTGATAACTTGCTATACATATATCGGGAGTTATGATTCTTATAGCTTAACAATTGTTCAGTGGAAGAGGAATCTGGATACGACTAGTTTGTTATAAAAAAAAATATCTATTTTTAAAAACAAAAATCGTTAAATCCTTTAATTTTCATCAATTTGGCAGCCTTATTATAAGAAAATATTAATTTTCCACTGTTTGAATATATGTAATCCGGTAATTTTGATAAATTTTGCACCCTTATTTGCTTTAAGAGCTTAACATAAAGAGCGTGAATAATTTTCCAACACATGAATGTGTGTTATTAGTCAGTATTGAAGGATGTATAAGATAATGTTGTGCAGCTTACTGTGAATATCACAATAGGAACGCCGATCTTTGTCACTTTTCCTCCGTTCCACTTTGGCAGGTGACAGACTCTCTAGGTCACCATTGGGACTCTTCTTTCTGGGAGTTACTGAAAGTACGACATCGCATAACTTGACTGTCCATCTCCAGAGGATTCACCTGTCTTAATTAGCCTACGTATGAAAATAATCAGTGTGCGAGTCATCCCGGGCATTCTGGGGATTTTAGAGGATTAAAGACTAGGGACAGGTTGGATGTGTGGGGACGTGGGGTGGGGAGGTGGAGAGAGGTGGGGTGGGGAGGTGGAGAGAGGTAGCAATGGGAAGGGAAAGGGGAAGTATGTATGTTGGTATGATCTCAAACAGAACTAAATTTGTTAGCTGTGGCGTATACCAAAATGTCAGCATCACTGGTATCCTGAACGCCACACACACCGGGTTATCTGCCCTTGATAACAAACACTGGGTTATCTGCTCTTGATGACATTTTTAAAGAAACAATGAGCAACTAATCATATTTCACAAAACTCTCAAAAATATACTCAGAAATTGCAATACAGTCGAACCATGTTTATTTGGACTTCAGATATCTGAAAATTTTGAAATGTAGGCATAACAAAGTACAATATTTCCTGATATCTATAGCAAAAAAACAAACAAAACGCGTTATAAATATTTTGTAGTAGATGCCATCGAGATCTAACATGTAACACATACTTTTATAGTCTAAACTAACAAATTAGAGCAGCTGATCTCTTAGTGGCACCAAAATTACCAAAATTATCAAAAACAAAGTGAGGGTAACGGGTAAGTGAAATGTGATAGGATTCTCGCAAGGAATTATACTGATAAAGTTCTCAATTTGTGTTTCTACAATTTTGGTGGTTCATTTACATGATAATATATGATATACGTCAATAATTATTCACAAATTAACAAAAATAATCATTTAACGGGTGTAGCAAAATCCGTGTACAATCTGCGAGGAATGAAGAGTAGGGTGGCAACTCTTGCTAAATTCAGACATCCGGAAATTCAGTTACCCGCACAATTTTACCTGGAATGCAATTGTCCGGGATAAACGGTGGTCGACTGTACCAGTCAGTCGAAAGACCAAGTTATCTGCCCTTGCTACATGTCAAGCTACACATGACGGTACATACCTGCCAGGGAGCCAGGGTGACGGCGGACCAGAGGACTGGGTGATCCCCCCTTGGTGAGGAACGCAGGGGCACTGGGCGATGCTGTCAGTGAAGGCATGTTTTCCATGCTAGGATCATCTGCTGTGAATATCTTTATTGTCCGCCCATCACCACTGGAAAACAAAACAAAATTGTGAATACATCATTCACCCATCATGACTGAGAAACAAAAACAAAATATTGTAAATATATTGTTCACAAATGAGAAATAAAACAAAATTGTAAATAACTTTATTGTTCATCAATCATCAATGAACAAATATTGACATTTTATTACAGCCCGTTATACAACACTGGATAAATAACAAACAAAGTTTATGGTATTTTGTATTTCTTACATCAACAAGAATGTATTGAAATATGTGTGCTAATTGGCAGTGACTACAGTTACGAGAAGCATGCTGTTTGGTTATAAAATGTTTCAGGCATTCATTTCAACACTATATTCATCAGGTTGTGTGTTATCAAGTATAAGTATGGTTGAAGTCATCAATAAGCCACATGGATAATAAAGTGCTTTGTGACATCCGAGACAGCTCGTTAATCTGCTAACATCCTGAAATATGTGCATGTGATGATGTGATGTTCGCAGTGAACACATGCTCACTTCAATACTACATGCATCACTTTACTAGAACAGGGCGAGATCATTAATATCTGCATATTCAACACAACGTTTTCGTGTGTGTGTGTGTGTGTGTGTGTGTGTGTGTGTGTGGGTGGGTGTGTGTTGTGAACAATGAATACTATTTTGGGGTATATCTCTCTGTATGACTTAAGTAGACGTCTAGGTATATACAACAGCTATTCAACAATGGTTATAGTAGTGGTGTATACGATGACTACTCATCAATGGTTATAGTTGTGTGACTCATCAAAGCTGACAGTAGATTGAAGTGATATATTAAGATGGCTGGTAGGACAGTCAATACCATGGTATTTATTCATAGAGTTATATTACAAGATTAAAGAACAGATACAGAACAATTGATCTGTTTGCAACATACATAAATTCCAAATTACCATTAACCTGCCATAGTCTACCATTATTGCCTACCATGAGCCTACCATTGTTATCATTCATTAGCTGAATGTGGTCAGTTAACATCTCTAGGTTAAAATATCTGGTCAAACGACAACTTACATTTCCATCAACTCAATGTCATCAAAGTTATCATCGACACTATCACTGTCATCATCATCTATGTTTATTTCCGATGTACACAGCAGAAGGCGCCTGGGTGTGGAGAGCACTTGTAGTCGGAACATGTCCTCGGACTCTACACGCATGACGTTAGTGCCATCCAATAACGGTAGCATGGAGACATTGGAGATCAGTCCTATCTCCAGATGCATGCTGTGACACTTACAACTATGTATCAAGTTTGTTGTAAGTAAATATGCTTGTACCCTATATCACCGGGTAGCCAGGCAATAAGTAAGCATATTCACCTCCATGGGGGGGGAGATTAGTAGTACTATATGCATATTCTATAATAAGCTATTGTTATTCGCTTCTGGTCATGAATGAGCACGCCAGGTAAACTACACACTTGACATGAGAAGCCATGCGATACTAAATATTTCATAGAAGCTTAATGTAATAAGTAGAACTATTTTCTGGTTGAATGCCTCTAATGGTACCTAGATGTTGTTAATGACTGAATGATACAGTTTGATAGGGATCATGTTTGAGATCTGGACTTATGTAAGCGGGCAGCTATACAGAGCGAAGTCTATTGAAAATACATGATGTCTACATGATGTCTACATTACAACTACGTTATAACTACATTTTGACAACTTAACGTCTGTATGGGTCAAGAAATTTGACATGTTATGTAAATTGGTTACATTATGGTCCTTGAAATAATAAACTATGGAAATTGTGTGTTACAGAGGAGTGAATAATAAATGGAAAACAGACACAGGGGGCGTCTGAACATTTCTGTACAAAAGTATGCATGCATGTAAGTTTGTGTTTGTTCATCTGAACATTTCGCTACTACAATATGCATGCAGGTTAATGTTTGTTTGTTTATCTGAAAAACTATAAAAGGTAAACAGGAATGTATTTGATGAGGACAAACAAGGCTGTTATTGTACCCTAGTGTACCCTAGTGAACCCTAATGGTAATGAGAGCCATAATGTGTGTTCACACAAAACTAGACATAAGCACACAGATATGAATCAGTTACAACAGGCTATGGTCGTGTTGAATATTGGAAAATAAAATTGAGGTTTTCTATGAAAAGAAAACATTGGCATCAATCAATGAACACAAATTTGAAACTGCAAACAAACCAATCGCAAAACAGAACAAGATAAATGAGCCAATCAGGATGCATGTCTTACCAGTCGAGGCTGAGCGAACGTTGGCGGGTTTGAGAATCTGCATCCTTCCGATCTTTCTGACTCAGACGACGAGCTAACTTGTAAAAACTTCCAGAACTTTCCAATCTGAAGAGAATGAAAAGAACATATATTTAATAACATTGTAAATCAGAAGTTACACCACTGGAAAATACATAGTAGTACTCGTGTGTGATAAATCAACATATACCTCTTGACATACACCAGGAATGTATCCTTAAGTCTCCCAGACAGGAACTAGCAAATTCAGACAAATTTGGCATCATGGAACACATTCTGAATGTCATCCCTTGTCCTCCGTCAAGACAGCAGAAACATGCTGTACTCATCCAAGTAATGTCATTTTCTGCTACAAGAATTGTAGCAACTATTGCATCAACAAGATAACAGAAATGTTATCCTTTGACTTCAAACAGAAGCAAACAAGCTAAATTTGGAACAAAAGCTCTCAACGCTCATTCAAATGTGCTGGAAACAATGATTATTGTAAAGATAGTCACAGAATGTTGAAGCAAGTGGCATCCAAAAGCATCTGTGACTTTTGCCATATTGCTGTTGACAGTCCTCACACAGCAGACACTTCTAATCGGAGGAAATGTTACACTGTGCCAGAAAACAAGGTCTGCATGCAGGACCTGGGGTGATAATGACCTAAGGGCACTTGAGGACATGGTCTGGAAGACCTGCAGTAAGAAGGACGTGGGGTAGGAAGGCTCTCAGACTACTAGAAGGGACAGTTGGTTAGCTAATGATGGACAGTAAGGACAGGTACGGCTTGTGGCACTGGGGCAGTCATCTTAACAACAATCCTTGCAGATACCACAACACCTTCCAAGTGCTCATCAAGACTGCAACATTTAAAGTATTGGGCAATACCACCAGAAATATTTGACAATTTGTGTCAACATATCATGGTGGCAGTTTAACTGTTAGTATTATTTATTTTAAATGGCATTTTTCAATCTACAAGTTATTTATCATATGGCATTCCAAGTTATTATTAGTTGCAAATGAAAGTCCTGATGAAGAATATGTGGCAAGGCAAAAGGCCAAACAATTCATACTAATAAAACACAACTTTAAAACCTGATGATTTCCATAATTAAACACTATGCAAATATAGTATTAATTTCCTAATTAAACACTATTAATAACACCACATATGCAGGGCAGAACAGCTAGATTTAGAGTGAAAGTGGCATCAGTAGGCTAGGTGTACAACATATAATCATTGGCCAACACATAAAGTGACTTAACATTTCTACTCTTGACAAGTTTGGATGAGACCTTATCAATCTGTGGTCATTGAAAACCATTAAAAAAAATGTGTGGGTTGTGTGTGTGTGTGTGTGTGTGTGTGTGTGTGTGTGTGTGTGTGTGTGTGTAGATGTTGTCTCCTATCAAGTATTTCTTTGCATGTTTACCTACATACTATGTGAGTATCAATACCAACATCCACATTACAGACAGTCCACCTTCAGAGGTCCACACCTCACATGACAAGTAACACAGCAAAATACCTGACATTTACCAGAACCTGCTCATGAAAATCAATGCTGATCAACTGTAATACCAATTACAGCTCATACCTGGTCTATTATCTACATACAGGTGACAAGGCCATGGCATTACCAGTGGATAACTAATGTCAAAATATCTTATATTAATATGTATTTCATAATTGCAAAAATAATCTAGCTCTAATAACAATATATGTTTATACAATAACAGCCTGTCATCGCAATACATCTCAACTATCACATTTCTTCCAACAACTAGGATCTAGATCACATGACCTGAAGTATATCTGTAATTATTCTGCGCAAGCATGTCTATATCAGCATCTGATTTCTCAAAACAGACTTACCAGTGGCACTAAAAATCATTTGAGCTTCAGCAATTTGCATTTCTCACAAATAAATCCCGTCTAATTGTTAACAGAAAACTGAGTATCATTCCTCAAAGTTGTCAAATCCACTGAGACCATAGCACTCTGTTTAACACTCCATCGCCATGTATTAGAGGCGGCTACGACAGCGAGGTGTATTAGAGGTGGCTACGACAGCGAGGTGTATTAGAGGCAGCTACGACAGCGAGGTGTATTAGAGGCGGCTACGACCGCGAGGTGTATTAGAGGCGGCTACGACAGCGAGGTGTATTAGAGGCGGCTACGACAGCGAGGTGTATTAGAGGCGGCTACGACAGCGAGGTGTATTAGAGGCGGC
>JAUTBT010002615.1:0-10020 GCA_032361225.1 Lepetodrilus schrolli | reverse complement strand
TTGATACTAGTTAATTCTTAATTTCATACCTGGAAACTGTTTCTGTGTCTAATCATACACCTATAATGCTAATTGTGTCCATATATATATACTTTATTTTTATTGGTACCATCCGGCCACTGCCTGCCCAACATGACATGTCTATACCAGAGTGTCATCGTCACAGGTATGTCAGGCCTAAACAGACCAGTTAGCACCTGACGTGATGAAAGTAATGCCCTGTCCACACTGACCATACCGGAGTTTGGACAGGCATTGGCCGGATCCCAATTGCCTCTGATGTTCCACCGATGGTTATCCAGTGAACACAGATTAGACCATAACAGATGTGATGTGAGCTGGTCTGTCCTTGGAGAGTGTATGCACGGCTATTATTTCTCCTGAAGCTATTTAGTTATTCCAAAGATATTTTAGCATAATTATAAATCGTGGACAGAACGATATATTTGTTTCGCGAACATCCTTTTGGCCAATCGCGTCAATACGGCCAATGAAGGATTGTGGTACCGCTGGCAATGGTATTACCAATACAGCAATGCTAAAAGACACGAAACCATGACGGGCACCTGCTGTTTAGGGTAAGGAGGTAGCTACAGTGTATAGCAACCTGGGCACTTATCACAGCAGTGTCATACCTGGGTGTATACATATAGCTGAAGCTAAACCTGTCCTCAGTATTGAACATGCATGATGAAGTGTGTGCATATATTAGCTAGGCTGATTAAATATACTGGATCACGCACGATTTGATTTCCAGTGTACAGGCGGTAGCCCTATATGAGTGTTTAATATATAGATACAGTAATGGTGACAGCTTGCTATAAGTTACTATGATCAGTAGGAGTGTTATATGGACAGAGGTGGACCCGTTCTTAAACAGTATGTCAAGGTGCACATGATGGTAGCTGCAGTGCAATTACTTGTGTATAAGTAGTTGAACTAAACAGCACCTTGCCATTACATGTAAATACTAGTAATATATCTCAACGTGTAATTACATTATTACATGTAAATACTAGTAATATATCTCAACGTGTAATTATATTATTACATGTAAATACTAGTAATATATCTCAACGTGTAATTATATTTCGAGGAAAACTGCAAATATTAAACTTCTTGACAATAGCTTATTAAAGGCCTTTTTCTTTGGGGGGGGGGGGGGGGTTCAATTATGCATTAACGAAAACATGTTCTACGTAACTACAGTGTATATGGCATACTTTCTATGCAAAATATACTTAAAATCATTTCGGTTAATTGTATGTCAACGCTGTATTGGTCAGTAAGGTACACCATGATAGGTAGAAAGTAAACATTTACGTAATGTCAGATAGAAAGAAAAAGATCAAGCATACATTGCTATCTAAACAACGATACTTTTTTTTAAATGATTTACAACTATATTATATATTTCTACTACATATTTGTAAAACTGGCCCTATGAATTCGAAGTCCTTATTTCATGAATATATAAAAGTGAATGTATTGATCAAACATCTACAAGCTCTACATACTTTATAAACGTAACAGAATGTCAATATACATGTACCTAGGTCATATTGTCAGGTTTTTGCTTTGTATAATACAAGTTGCAAGGATACTCATAGACCTAAGAAATTGTGATAGTCTTTCGCTTTAGAGGGAACAAAAGTGGGATAAAATAATAATTAAGATACATCTACTTCAATATGTAAATATAAGCTCTATACTTCACCAGTATAATTCGTGTTTAAAGAGCTCACTGTTGCTTATACACCACAGTTGTGTAACACAACAAATAAAAGCCACATTATAAGTACACGTGCATTGACGGATGTAATGTTGTCGCAGCGTGACGAAGTGATTAACACCGCTATCTCTATTGACACTTTCAATAAAGGGCTAAATCAGCGTTCTAAAAAACTAAAACCGGTGCAACCAACGTTTTTTTTCGATTGAGATATTCGGCCGAATGTCCGGAAGACTAGATTTTGTCATATTTGTATTAGTGTTACCGAAAGTGAAAGTTAAACTTCGTGGACAATAATGTGTAAGGACTAGTTCTGTTCCTTCACTGTGAATCCGTACTCCAAGCAGACTGCTGGCTTCACAGTTAAATGTCTCATTGTTGAGTAATACCGTACGATTTCCTCGTCTCCAGATATCTGGAACGTGTTTGTTCTAGTTTAGCAAACCATCGTCATCTTCTATTTTTGGAGAACTCGTAGGATTTTCAATTCTCAATCCTCAGAATGTATAATAATGGTCATTCTAAACGTCCAGCGTGCAGCTAGTCGTCGCGTGAGAGTACACGACCCTCCTGTACACAACGGTGCAGCGTTAAGGTGGCCGTTACTCCAGCCATGGTGCAGTTTATGGCTACCGTTGAAATTAAGGAACCCTAGAGTTACACAGGGTCCAGTTGCACGACACTCATGTACCGATACAATAGTTGCAAGTCCAACTGTAGAGTCTTCTGCAATTGGAATTGGGCTGAACGAAGCTCTTGTAGGCTATCTGAATAAGACAGCGCAGTTGTAAGTCCCTACTACTACTGTAGCCTACATGAGCGTCGTGCAACTGGACCGTTCTGTATAGGTGCCGTTTCGTACAAGAGAGCCCAGGCCCTTTGATTACAACACTTCTTTGAGTACGATTTCATGCTAAACTCAAAGTCTTGTTCACAAATCCTCATATAAAATTTGAGTTGAGCATGAAATCGTAATCAAAATGTTTGGTAATCTCGGGGCCTGGTTTGTTGTGCGCGTGTAGTCGTCGATCAGTTCTAAACAATAAGATTAGCCCGCAGATGCTAATTCTGGTTTCCCTGCGGACCATAAGCTACATATGATATGTGTTTATGGTCAGGGTAAGCACCATGTACATATCAGAAATAGTTTATGATCAGCAGGAAAGTCAGAGGAATATCTGGCTTAGGAGATGCCCAGTTATAATGATTCGTTGCATGTCAGTCAACATGGCCATCTCAATCTTGAGGAAAACTGTTGAAAAATTAAATCTTAACATAGGAAATTGTATCTCTATTGAAAAAAAAGGGAACTGTTCTGGAATTCAATAGAAAGAACTAGTAATTTGAAATATAACAGATATACAAAAACAACTGGAATGGAATGTATTTTCACTGGATACTTTCAAGCATTGACATATAGTTTGTTCCACTGCTTGAGAATAATGGGTACCAGTCGTTTTAGCAACCAAAGAACATTATTGATGAATGTTCACCACACTAATATGAAGAAGAATTAAATTAGTTCGTATCAGTTTATCTTAATAATACTCATGAGTGCATATATCTCATCGGAGTACAACATTGAAGGTATGTGCAGTTGGAAGCTTGTCCTATAGCTAGATAGGCTTCAGTAAAGTGGGGCGTTTAAGCATGAACTTACATTTTGTTTCCTTTTGCAACGAGTAACCAGAACACAGAAGTCCTATGGATTGGGATATGTTGATTTATGTGCTGTGCTATTTAGTTGAATCAGTGTAAATTGCTAGTAAACGGAAAAATCTATTTTTCGTGTTTTGGGCGACTTGAGATGTATTCTCACAAAAAAATGTATTTATTTAATGTATTGTATCAACTTTTTGAAGCAACAGGACATGCATTTCTAAAATTGAAAGACTACTCAATGACAATATGTACTTTACAAGTACTGCCAACTTGTCATTATCAACTAGACACCCAAGTGTTAATTCTCAGAGCTCATGCTAGCACCCTTTACAATTATTAGTATTGCATTAGAGATCTAAAGATTAGATGCTCTATACACCTGTGATAGAAGTGTAATTCTTAAAAAAGAACGCTAGTATCTCATAAAATGGACCCAATACTATTGAAAATACACATCAGCGTTTTACGACGATATGGTTTCACTACCTGAGATCAATTACTACCTACTACATATAATTAATCGGTAGGGAAGCTATAATTACGAACTACTTGGTCGGTAATTTGTTGAAATATACCAGTTTAGCACTTGCTTACTGTTTCAAAGTAAATGTATAATATAACTAATTGTCAGTAATGTATGATTACCATTTTCTGAAAACTACACGATATCCAAGAAGTGTGTACAGTCAATCCATAGAGAACCATTAAAAACTCAATAAAACTGAAACTTAGTTACTGAACAAACTACAATGGACATTCACAGATCCTTTGAAAGTCACGGCCATTTCCTACTTTACAAGTAGACACTGACAATGTGTTTCAGAGGAATTGATGTTACTAGTAATATACTGTAGCAAAATACAAAGCGTAGCGTTTATCGCTTCGAGCATGCATGACATTGGAGTCATGCGATTTATAAATAGACTATTTATTTATTTTTAAAATATATTTATAAGGCTGAGGTGTCGAGTTACGTCAGTGTTACATGTTATACTAAATGCGCTCTGTACTTTGAGACGGGCGTACATCACACGAGGAGTTTCCGTGAAGTGGCCATGGCCGATGTTTGCCTTCTGGTAGACAGCTGTTTGACCAGCACTGACCGTCAAAGAAAACGTGACGCTTGTCTGTGAGAACTCTGAACAAGTAATGACAATTAATTGTCGGCTTGTTTGCAGATCGGAGATGGGAGGACATAGCTATAGAATCAAAACTGTCAGTCTACATAATGCAGCATCATGGTGACGATGTACAGGGTTATACAAGTGGCTTACATGCAAGGAATGTTTGGCATACGTCTTCACATAACATGTATATACTATTCAGACTTGTCAAGAGCGTATGTTATCAACGATATACATATTAATGGCAATATCAATGATTTAGCATTCACAAACCAAAATCACAAAAAGTAACGAGCATACACATAAGTGCGTAACTATAGATATGCAATCACATACGTCTACACCAGGAACACAAACTGATGTCAAGATGTCAATATATACAACTGTCCTGGGTCCTGTTGCACAGAACACTTGCAGCTACAATTGATTGTAAAAGTAAAACTTTCGGTACCCGCTACAAATGTAAGTCTGGTTGCATGAACCACTTTTATCGCTACAATAATTTTAGCTAACCATATTTTAAAGTATTGTGGCGATAAAGGTGTTATATGCAATTAACTTACACTTGTAGCAGGTTCCGATATTTTGACTTATAATCAACTGTAGCTACAATTCCGTGCAACGGGCCCCTGAACTTACACCTTGGCGTAACTATATTCTCCTGTAAAGGCAATACACCATTTCAGAAAAAAATAGCATATTTTCATTTAATATCACACATTTGTATCATAGAATGTAACATCTTGTAATAAAAAAAGCGAGATGCATTCACTTAAAAGTTTACTCTGACGCTATTGGGAGGGTGTTCTTGTTTATCCGCCCGCAGTCCACAGTTTGTTTTGTGCCCAAGTCATGTCGCCAGCTCGTCCAATTGTAAATGGTTAAACAAATCCTAGAAAGTCCATGTGAGATATAGCAGAGAGGGTATCAGTTAAGGATTTATATTATGTCCCGTGTTTGGATGTATCGACATCACGCTATGGACTGATAGCAATACCTCGTACATGGTGTGATACCATATTACATACTACATCAAAATGACGAGGTAAGATTATACTTGGTCGTCTTGCATAATACTTTATTTTATTCCCACTCAAAAAAATAGGTTATTTGCATACTTTCATGTGATACAAAATAACACAACTTTTTTATAACCTCGGAGATTCAATTATGATATTTTATTTTTTATTAAAGTAATGTTATGTTTTCTTGGTGTACTAGTATGTATATAGCGAAATATTCTGCTAAATATGTAAATTATGCTAAATATGCAAATAGTACTTTTTTGGGTCATTAATATTTGTTGTGAAAAGTTAACGTACTTCTATGGTGAATATACATTACATTTGACGATTTGTATATTTAAAAAAAAATCTTCAGTGGTAAGTGTTTACTGATGTTACTTCTTCCTTGTTCCATTGCCATATGCGCAATACAAAGCTGTCACTCATACTGTAATCCAATAAGGATACTATGATCTACACCTTGTTTGTTTGATTTGTTTGTAATATTCTTTAAATTATGGCGCATCTTCATATCTGGAAATTTGTTATGTACATATTGTTTTTAAAAATACAAGCCGTGATATAAGTGAACGAATCTTGAAAGCGGCTCTAAACCTCAATTTAAACAAAAAAAGAGTTCGAAATAGACAACTACATCTAGTATGTCACTTTACATCAAGAGGTTGGGGAGACAGGCTTTAGAACCACAGCCGTGGTTCTAAAGCCTGTCTCCCCAACCTGGAAACATTATAATGCTGCTATACAAGTCTGGATGGAAATTTTACAAGGATGGATTGACTAATAATAATCTATAGATGGCTAACATTCCGTCAAATAATGCTAAAACACATTAATAGAATCCAAATAAAAACTACATACATTATGTAGCATTATGAGCAACGCTTTCGAAAGTGGATTTAGCGCAATATAAATGGTCACATTATTATAGTGCCTAGGCCACAGATTTATAATATTCCTAATTGCTTCAATTGTCAAGTTAGTGGATATTTGTTAATATTTCATTCTATGACAGTACAACTATACGTCTGTGCAGTGTGTGCATCCTAGAAGTATTATTCAGACATGGTGTGTAAAGTTTAGTGTGTCATTGAGCAGGAATGGCTTGAATGTTACAGTTCTTGACATTAATAAGTATCAATATTGTGGAAAGACGAAGCCCCTATCATTCAGTCGACAATGGCCATTACACCGATCTAAAGCAATTATATGTTTTGAGTAAATGAACACACTAAAACTAAAAACAAAACACAAACTTTTAAACTCAAAAATATTAAACATAGCACGGCCATCTGCTTCAACTAAAATGCATGTCTTCCCATGATAATCATATTTCAACAATTTCCTACTTCTTTTTAACTTCGTGAAATGGAAAATATGTCTTATGATTCTGTTCTAATGTCATAACTGAACGTAACGTGGGATGATATACAACAGATAGCATACAGGCCTCCGTTTAACAAAAGGGTCGTATCGGTAGTCTGGGTGTAAACAGAGATTTACGTTATTTCCTGTTATAGTAAACGTATGGTTCACGTCCTGACTTACGCCCGCTCTACGGTACGACACCTTCGTGAAACGCAGACCAGGATGTAAAGCCTAATTCTGATTACTCGAACTGCTACCATTTTTGAGGAGTGATGCTTTCACGTACCTCAAGTTTTTATTCACATGTTGTTATTACATGAACATTCCTACAAAGCCATTGTAAGCCATACAATAGCGAAGTTGCATCTTATCTTTTTTGCCCCAAATGCATGTGTTAAATGACGTCAGTGATATTAACAAAGCAAACGACGAGGCACGTTTCAATTCTTTGAGAGATTTCTCAAAGTCATATTGTGTTGATTTTATTTAACAACAAACTGTCACTTTGTTATAAAGGGAGTATCGCGGTGCATATTGTTAACAATTCTTGATATAAGTTTACTTCCTGTCAAGAGTATGGTCGTGTATGTGCCTATATGTGCATGTATGGCCGTTTACCGATAGTTCCATCCAGTATCTTGTCATGAAGCTAGCTGTCAGTATTTACTTTGAGTGTCCGCGCTAGACTACCGGAACCTTGGCAAATATTGGGTGAAAGGACTCTAAGCTAAATCCCCGTAACTCTAAAATATCACACTTCTGGTGCATGTTGTACATGTTACAAATTCTTCTCTAACCACAGAATATGTTCCATTACACACTAGCATCAATAACATGAAATCTAATATATTTTAACTTCTCGGATATCGTGTAATTTTCAGAAACTGACAACACTTCGGATCTCTTAAGCTTTTTTTTGCTTTTACCCAATCCCATGACAGTTTTGGTCAATAAAATAAACATAAACTAAATTTCAAATATAAATAGTAGTAATATAATTTAATTTGAGACCTCTCACAAATGTAATGACTTGAAATGAAGTTTTAAACTGGCATATTTCTACAAATTATCGAGCAATGAGTTCTCCTATATAGCTTCAGTAAGGATTAAATGAATGTAGTGAGTAATAAAGGCTCCACTAGTAGAGGAACAATATCATCTGACATGCTTATATGTCTCTCTGATAGTACTATGTCCATTTTAACTACTCTCTTTTACTGCAGTCTAAACTCAATAGCATTCTTTAATGAGGAAGTGATTCTATGATTTAAAACGTTCATTTTGACGAAGTTATCTTATTGTACAATGATATACAGCATCTATATATATTGTTATGAGTTTCATGATCACGCACAATACTATAATACTGAATGTAATCTAACATAGTATAACTGTTCATTCATCCACTAGTGAATAGTAGATTCATTGTGACGCTGTTTGTTACTAACCTGTAGGCCAGGCACGTATTGCCACACTATGTATCTCTAAACTGGCAACTGGCTGAGCTTTGTTACGCTCTCAGACACGTTTAGCAATAACCCACCTTCTATCAGTTAATTACTGGGCATGTAAAGTGTGTAAGTATCACCGTAATCCCCGACTTTGAAAGAAAGTGCACGTAACCCAGGCTCTTAATTTTACACATTTCCGGAAGGTGGAAACTTGTCCTTTGCAGTGCGAGTTTGTATACTATTCAGACAGTTTCGCCAAACCATCGTACTATGCATGGACATTGACTGTTTGGTATTAATTTCCAGTAAATAATATCATGAATATCATGAACAAAATATGTTAGGACATAATCAAAGTTTATATACCCTAAATACATAACACTGATTAACGTAGGTGACTAGGTCATTAGAAGAACCCATGAGCATTTAGGAAAACAGAACACTAAAGCATATTTTGTCAATGTAACATACGCTATCAAATAGATCATTGCATTCTTTTTCTTCTTCTTCTTCTTCTTCTTTTTCTTCTTCTTCTTATTTTTTCTCTTCTTCTTCTTCTTCTTCTTGTACTTATACGTCATCATCATCATCATTATCATCATCATCTTCTTCTTCTTCTACTTCTTCTTCTTCTTCTTCTTCTTCTTCTTCTTCTTCTTCTTCTTCTTCTTCATCATCATCATCATCTTCATCTTCATCTTCTTATTAGTCTTCTTCTTCGTATTATTATTATTCTTATATTCAACATCGTCCAAGTATTATTGATATGCTCTGGTATATTCTAAGGCTCATATTCTGTAAATTATTCACCCAATTCATGGTGTCTCTCATGTCAGAAGTCCCGCATAATCGTGATAGAAGTTAATCTTGACCACCATCGAACATAATGTATCTTCAGAACCAGTGCATAGTGTACTATTGGGATAGAGAAAACTACTTAATCCTTTAACCCCGTCTCTTATATATGACAGCCAGGAACCACGATGCTAACTGGTAGCAAATGTCCTAAGCAATAACAGTAATTTAACCAAAAGCTCATTCTATATCAGTCAGCCAGAAATGTACTGAAGACTACGCACCTGGGCTCGTCATTGAAGCACGAGCATACATGTACACGCACAGCGTCTGTTTTTACGAGTGCTGGGGCTACGTCTGTCGAGGAAGAGTGGATTTAGCTGGAGGTTTTAGACAGGCTTAAGCGAATTGGGGATTAACGTGCGAACGTCGACAGACTGTGGTTGTGTCCACCCATGGCACGACTCTAGGCGCAGTACTGAGGGATGGGAACAACCTTGTGGCATGATGACAACCAAGGATTTTTACCAAGAATTAACTGTAGCCAAATACCTCCAACATTCCTATGTGTAAGATGAACTGTGAGCGATACTGGTTACAGTCGCGATTCTCCTGAATTGTATTTACATGTGAAGTATAATGTCAGTGTAGATGATAATGATTTAATATTTGTATTAACGAGGTAGCGTGGGAGTAGGCTGTACAGGACACATGTATGTGATATTCAGTTAGAAGCTGCACTGCATGAGGAGTGGAACCATTTGCCGCTATTTAACCTTTCGACGACTCGTCCTCAATATGTGACGCAGGGTTCAAGCAGTAATCAATGTCCATGGTGCTTACACACGCTACTGAGTTTTCTGTCT
>JAUTBT010002614.1:0-10020 GCA_032361225.1 Lepetodrilus schrolli | reverse complement strand
CTGATCGTATCTAGGATTCGTTCCTGCCCCACACTGAATCACAGGCTGAAAAACTTGTGGTGTCATCTTAGGCAAGTGGCTTAGTTCGATAGTTCTTCTGTTCACCCAGCAGAGAATGGGTACCCGGAAGGATGAGATGGTTGTATACTCCCCAGGGAGTTGAGAAGGAAATTGAGTGTACACATATCCATTGACCGGGGTAATAATGTAGCGCTATGAGCACAATATATATGTGGATGTGGCGCAATATATATACACACATTATTATTAACGAGCCATATCAGATTGGTCGTCTGTGGATCCGTACTAGTGCCATGGCCATGGTCACATTATGTGTGGTGCGGCATATGTTTGTTATGTACCTGTTGACCATCCTCGCACCCCAGTGGCAATTAATTCCGTTCAGGACGCACTTCATGTGCTGCCCCTGGCACACATCCAGAGGGAAACATGCGCAGACAGCCAACCAATGAAATCATGTTCCCAATGAATTTGGTGTTAAGATCTATACAATTAAGTAGATTTTATCATTGTTCTATTTAGAGCTACTAAACCGTTTGCGCACGTGTCTCTCTCTAGATGTGTGCCAGTGGTACCACATGAAGCGAGTCCTGAACGGAATTAAGTATCGCTTTGTGGCGAGGATACTTTGCAGGTATTCTCTGTCTGGTTTGTTAATAATATATATTAAATAGTCTTGCGCGAAATTCAAAGCTAAACATTGTATTATGACAGTGCATGCGAAACAGTTCATTCAAAATATGATGTCTAACAGACAGCAATGCTTTGAATTTTTAACAAACCAGAAGAGAGAACGTGCATTGAGTCCTTGAACTAGGATGATTTATTGTATTTTAATTTGTTTTTCAATAACTTCGTTCATTTAATTCAGAGGTATTTATGGTAAGAACTGCTCCCACGGGGAGCATGCAATGATACCATTAAGATAACTACAGAGCTTGACAATAAAATAGATATGCACATTTAAAGTTTCAGTCGAGTGTTGAGGGACCATCAAGTGTCCTCCCTTGTTATAGATATTAGATTGCGAGGCGAGGCTGACCTAGATTATTATTATTTTATTTTTTAAATTGATTTTATATTTTCTTTTACATAAATTACTTTCTTCTCTTTTTGTTTAGATCTAGAATAGCTATAATATTTTTAAAATGTGGAAACAAACATTTAAAAAACTATTCCATCATTGAACCCCTGTGAAACATCCTTCTACTTGGATTTTGAGATCCTACAGAAGCTGGCTCCCGGACTCGTATTGCTAAGATTAATTGCATGGATGAATACGTATTGTATAATATGATGCACTTTACAGAACCCATTGAGCGTGACGCGAGACCTGGGCATTCTTTCACGAAACTCTCTTATCCAATAAAAGTAAATAACGCTCTCTTCGCCGATAGCTAATACCCAGGCCCCGAGGTTACGAAACTTTCTTGAGTACGATTTCATGCTCAACTCAAGGTTTTGTTTTGTGACCGATAATTGGGGTCGTATTTAGACCCTTTCCTGCGCATATCGGTCACGTGGCCATGCACATTGTATTGACTGATTTGACATAGCATCCACACGTGATTATAATGTAAATGCTCGCTTTAATTTCATATAAATTCTATTTTTTAATCAAAATGAAACGGTAACTAAACTATTTATTACAGAAATAAATACCCAACAATATTGGCTAGAACTAGTAGAAGAGAAATGAACAGAAATATGCATCCCCGTAAATATTCGCTGTTATGCAAAATCTAATTGAAAAAGTGACATTACTGAAATGGACTATGACGCTGAGCATGAATTTCTGCGAACTTGAGAAAGACACACTACTGGACACATATTGTGAATGATAGTAAGCCCGACCGATATTTAGGGACACGCGACCGACTTCATTGGGACAACTGACCGGAACACTAGGACTCTTACAACCTTTAATATTCTGGCGCCTATAAATTTAACCAATGAATTGTATTCAGTCTAGAAGATATATCCTAACCGAAACCAGTTTATCAATTGAGAGTATCCCGTTGAGATCAATAACCATAAATGAACATCGAAGACACTCAACTCGAGTGACGATGAATGGGACCTCTACTCTAGTATATTTCCGTTGTAGAGTAACCAGCTTAAAAGGATACAGTCACAGATTAAGTTGTTGTTTTAGACCGAATTGGCGTTTAAAATGGAAAGTACATGCACTTAGCATACATATAATCGCTTTTGTACCTCCAAATATCTTTTCACCGTTGTAGAATAGGTACAATTCCATTGCAATTTACAAATAATTGAACACGGTCAAAATAACCTTTCACGACTACTGGTACCAATAATGCTACGTAGCTATTGAAAACCAGTGGGATATGCGGAACTTGGTAGACACATCAGATGCACATACGTTCATGTAAAAATACGTTTGACAAACCCGTGATTGTATAGCTTTAAAACCGATTTGGAAAATAGCATTTAATCTGGTCGTGTCTTGAAATTTCAATATTACGTACTATTATTATGTTGCATAGGCATAGCATAAGGCCTAACTGTTTTATGTTCACGATACCGACTGTCATATCATTCCGCGAGATCTATCTGGATGCGTTTGTTATCTCGATGTACATTATGCGCTATGACTATGACACGGCATACTGGTATTGGACAGGTGTGTTCGTGGTACAAAGAGGCACTTCCTCTATATCGTAACTGTCACAACAGCTGGGTTATTAACACCAGCTGTGTATCTAGTGGTGTCATCCGTGCCTTGGTGTCATCGTTCAGTATTTGGTGTTTGTATCGACTGTGATTAATTATAACCTTCTGTCGACACCTGGTATTGAACAGGAAACCATCGGCCCTGACGTGAACAACTTGCTGTCACTGGTCCATAAAACAGACTAGCAAAATTCAAAACCAATATGAGTGTAGTAGTGTGTGACAGATGGAACAAAAACAAATTAAACTTACTCTACCTGTAAACAAGAAGTGCATCGATTATTTAAAGCGAAATGTTCATATTTTTACAATTCTATTTTAGAAGTCAACATTCATATGATTATGTAGACAATGGCTAATATTCCTACTTAGTTAACATTTATTAATCTGGCACAAGCATCTGGTACGATTTCATGCGCAAGCTCACTTTTTTTTTATGGGGATTTGTGAACAAAGCTGAGTATAACATGAACTCGTACTAAAATAAATTCGTAATCTCTATATAGATAGTATACCCATATGAACTGCATGCATTTAAGAAATGACACGAGTTTAACCAGCACTTTCAAATCGTTCATACTTCAGTGAACAACCATAAAATGACGGTAATTTCTTATAATTTCTAACGAACTAATTTCTAACGGCAGTGATGATTTCATAAACCGTGGCGCATTAATACAATCAAACGGACATTTTCAGTGTGGGTCTTCCGATTGTCGACTCGTTTTTATATAGAGCATTTTCTTGATAAATATGATCGTGAAGGAACAGTTATTAAAATAACATGAAGGTATGAGTTCGTGAGAGGTACTAGCCATGTTCTGAATCATCTTAAATGCATATTATACTAGCTGTTTATCAATGGACATACTTCTGCTACGATGACCCGATGTTTAAATCGTTAGACTTGATATTATTGTTTGAATCTGATACTAGCTGCGACTGGAATTATGTAGTTATAACGTTAGATTCAGTTAGTTGTTAGATGACGTACACGTACACAAAATATGGTAATGGAATAAATGTAGTCATGAAAACCTGCATCTAGAAAGGAAATAAGCGTAAAATACAATGATGCACTGTTGCAACTGATTCCACTGTGACGTCACTCAGCTTTGTAGTCGAGAAAGTAGTTTCGGCAAAAGTATACACGGAAGTTGAAACTTGTTTGGCAAGTTTACACGAGTAAGAACGCAACAATTTGTCGTGTAAACTTTTGTCACGTGACCGTGTTTTAGCCAATCGGCAGTCGCGAAATCGTGTAAACGTTATAGTAAGAACTTATATTTTTTTAAGGTTACTAGGCCAAAGTTTATTCAATGTCATCAGGATCGCATCACCGTTAACAAGTATTTGTGCCATAATAGACCTACCACTCTACCGTCGGTACTGGCATCTCCCGGTCTGTTGCTACATTGTTACGTAAGTTATATCGGTTGGTGGACTAATAGATCTAATACGTAACTGTAAGGACAGTCAATCAATGTTATTTGGACGCAACTATGCCAGTTGATTGTGTACATACCTCCTCCGTAAAAGTTGCCTAGTATGTTTGCTTTTACATACATACTGATGTATGTTCCCATCTCTATGTGATATTACCATGTGTGATATTTGAGAATATAATGTTTTGTTATGTAAATTGGAATAATTAATTACCCTTGGCAAATTATCTCGGTTAGTCACTTAGCACGATTTGTCATCTTATTTTGTTTAGTAACTGACCAATTATCAGCATTTAGGACACAAGTTTCGAGTGAATTATTATCCTGACTTTGTTGTCCTCCCGACCTCCCGAGCATAGTTTTATAGTTTTATCAACAGATATATCTGTGTACACACAAACAACCCCTGTTTATCTGGACACTGTTGTTTTGATCGACAGTACTATCTCTGACAAATAAGGGTTTTATCGGTTATCGTTTGTCATTGAAAGCATCCCTGCACATGTGAGTACTTGTGTGTGTGTGTGTGTGTGTGTGTGTGCGTGTGCGTGTGTCGTGTGCGTGTGTGTTTGTGGCGAGGACAGCCTGTCAGTGTACACCTAACCCTTCTACAGAAGCATACCAAACAATACATGATTGACATACAGCCTGGCTGACCTTTGATAGACAGGTTGTTTTCAGTTTTCTGTCGCGAGGTTTTCACACTTGGCTTACTATTTTGTATGTATTTGACTTCGTACAAACTTCATTTGAAGGATTATTATTAAGTGGATGTTAGTGTGACTATTTAGTATACTCCGCACCAACTACATGAGAGGAGGCATTTTCTGTTTTTCTATAATACATAGACATTTTTATTTATACATTGTACTTACTTTGACATGGGCATGGATAGGTTAGTAATGATTGCGTTAGAACCCAAATTTGAGGCTTCTAGGTTAACTGTTATTGGATTGTCAACTAATTCATACATCTGTCACCCATTACATACATAGAGAATAGTATATGAGTGGTCATATATTACTGAATTTATTAAACGAGTTGACAAAACTGATATGCAAGGCTCTGCCGAGAATATAATTTTGGGCAATAAATTTAACACGAATGTGAGATTCTATTTATCATATAACTGTAGAAACAATTGTAATATCGAGTTTCTGTCACAAAGACTATATATGTAAATGTTTTGGGAACTGTGTTAAAGCACGCATACAAAATAGAGTTCCAAGTGAATACGTATAAATTAATAAATGTGTGTGTATATTTAATTTAAGAAATATTTTAACTTTATATTCGACAAATTAAGTCCCAAGAAACAGGTCCAAAAAGACGTTGATATCGCGTATGAATACAATGATAAAAATGCATTGTGTTATTGCACTAGTGAACATATTTATATTTGTAGCATGGGTTTATTGCACTCCCAAACTCCTATGTTATGTGATAAAATAATTATATAACTATTTATGTTGTTGTAGTCCTGGGCCTTGTAGATCTGTTTCCGTCACAATGGCTATACCAGTAGATAGCGCCCTGTGAGTAGCAGATCTGTTTCCGTCACAATGGCTACACTAGTAAATGGCGCTATGTGAGTAGCAGATCTGTCTCCGTCACAATGGCTACACCAGTAGATAGCGCCCTGTGAGTAGCAGATCTGTCTCCGTCACAATGGCTACACTAGTAGATAGCGCTATGTGAGTAGCAGATCTGTCTCCGTCACAATGGCTACACTAGTAGATAGCGCCCTGTGAGTAGCAGATCTGTCTCCGTCACAATGGCTACACCATTGATGGCGCTATGTGAGTAGAAGATCCTAAAACAGCAACCACAACTACTTTAAATCCGTTAATCTGTGCTCAGAAATGCAGACTGTTACCTTTCACTCTCGGACACTAGGACATCCCATGAGAACATATTTTCAAATATATTCAGATCTCGTACACCATCTGGTACGATTGTGCATGGGAAATGGGAATCATTAAATATAAACGCGTGCTCTCGATACTAATGCCATTAGTATAACCCGAGCAATTGTATTGTTATTACATTACTATATCCGCTAAATCAACTATATACGCTGGAAGCAGATTAAATAGCACAGCTATTGATGGACGTACACTACATGCAATTTTTATTTCCAGAAACGGATTCCACCCATACGGATGTCTTGAAACGAACGATTGCCGTCGCTACCTTACCGGAAGTTTGGGGAAACCTGGGAGTAATGCCAGTTCCACGAACTCTATCCACATCTCCACGAACTTAATCCACATCTCCACGAACTTAATCCACATCTCCACAAAGCGACACCAGTCACCATGCACGTGGAGGAGATTATCGATGACATTTGGACATTCGGACGTTTCCAGAAGATAATGATGGTTCTAATTATTGGACCGCGTGGCCTTCTAGGCTGGAGTATGCTGGTGATGTCATTTACAGGAACCGTTCCAAAATGGTGGTGCGTCTCTGAGGAAGAAGTCACTGGAATGTCTTCTTCAAACGTGTCCAGTCTCTTTGACAATACGACTCTTCACAAGTGTTATTCAGACGACAATACCACGTGTACGCGTTTCTATGATGAAATGTACAATACCGTCGTTAACGAGGTGAGTCTGTCGAGTCGGTACATCTGAATGCCCCTAGTGTGTTGGTCAGATGGTAATTTACGATAGGCAACGTGATGTTACCATAAGAAGGTGCTGAGAGGTGTCCAGTGGCAGTGATGCCAGACTATTGATGAAGATTTCACTAGAATTGTTTCTTTTCCCTAGCCACCATTCAGAATATTGATTAACGTCAACAAAACATGTCCAATTTACTTCCTTAACGTTCACCAGTTTGGCCATCTTCAAATGCCAGAATTATTGTGTCTCCTTCACATCTGTCAATTATTTGAAGGATATAAGGAGGCACAATAGCCTGGGGTTAGAGGATGCAGCCTGGCAAGCTTAATCGTATTGAATTACACGCACTTGCTATAATAGTCTTACAGACGTAACTATACAATAGTAGAATGTCAATGACTATTTAAGACGCTTTCCCTCCTGTCAGTGGCACCTGGTCTGCAACCGGAAGTGGATCGGTCCCAGCATCACCTCCATCCAGATGGGCGGAGTCTTTTTCGGAGCGTTGGCCGGCGGGCAGTGCGCGGAGATAATCGGAAGAAAGAAGTCCCACTTTGGTTTCATGTTGCTACACGCCGTCGGCAATATCATCGCTGGGTTTTCTGTTTCCTGGCAAATGTTTGCTGTTCTCAGGTAGGCATCCGCGCAGTTATGAATAGATTAATGCCTTTGTTCTGCAAATAAATTCCAAGATTTAGAGATACATGCACATAACTATTGTAACTACAACTAATTGTAACTATAATCAAATTTTCGGAACCCACTACAAATGTACGTCTGGTGGCCATGGCATGAATCACTTTTATCGCTACAATAGTTTTAGCTAATCATATTCCGAAGTATTGTTGCGATAAAGGTGTCTTACTCAATGGACTTATATTTGTAGCAGGTTCCAAAATTTTGGCTTACAATCAATTCTAGCTACAACTGCAACGAGGTCCATGTTCTGTGATACGGGGTCAAGACTGTAATGATATCTAGGAATGATATGTTGAACCTTTGAGGTACGTTTCTGTAAATAGACTAACATTCTAGGAAGGTGGACACTTGAAGTTTGCTAATCACCCCCCCCCCCCCCGGCTGTCATGCAATCAAACATAGTATGACATTTAATTACCGAGGCGACAAAGCCTACAGCTTTTATTTATCATACGTTCATATGATTGTCTTTACCACATTATTAATTGAATAAATTGATATCGATGCTTGTTTTGCATTCATTGAGATAGGCGCTAGGTAAACCCTTTGATTGATTTAACGATGATTACTAGATGTATTTTAGTAGATGTTACTTGTCGCGGATGGGTGAAATATTCCCGCTGCGACGTAAAGTACTAATTCATTCATTCATTCATGTTAATTATATTCACATCAACTATATATTAAGTATTTTAGGTACAGCATGGTACTTGGTTAAACTCACTGACTCTTTTTTTGGTAACTTTCAGATTCGTTATTGGAATAGCCATTGGAGCTCTCTTGGTTGTCAGTTTTACATATTACATGGAGTTCATTGGCAAGAAATGGAGATCTTTGTGTTCTGGAATGCCGTTCTGGTCCATTGGCGTTTGTCTTTTTGCATTCGCCGCGTGGCTAACTCCTGATTGGTCAAATCTTCACATCATATGCGGAGCTCTTCACATTCCGTTCCTGTTAGGCTGGTTGTGAGTATTACTTTAAACTGCTACTACTTCTACTACTACTACTACTACTACTACTACTACTACGGCTACTACTGCTGCTGCTACTGCTACTACTACTACTACTAAACTACTACTACTACTTTCATCGAAGTTAGGAGAGCAACATTTATTTTGGCAATGCAAAATTTACACCATACTTGAAACACATACCCTTATACCTACTTTACATCCGCCAAATATGTTGTCAGGTTAATGGTCTGTATTTCGAGGATGCATGACGGTACACGTGCTAGTGTTTTGTTTTGATTTGGGTATTCTTTTATCCCACAAACGTGTTCTATAATGACATGGTTATTAGTTTCATTCCAGAGAGTATACGATGGCTAGCGGTTAAGAACCGTATAGAAGAGGCCGAGAAGGTGGTGTCAGATGTCTGTCAGTGGAACAACCGTCCCAAACCAGATCGCACATTCGCCATCTTGAAACGGGTGGCGGACGAGGAAATACGGGTATCTGTTGACCGGAAGTACACGTACATCGACATATACAGAGGGTGGACCATGTGCAGAATGTCTCTGCTCATTGAGTTGCAGTGGTACGTTATTTCTGTAACAGCTTTTCTCTTCTTTTTTTTATCTAGAAACATGTACAATTTTATTATGTTTATCTAATCATTACATACATTCAAACATTGAATTTTGCAATTAAATTTCTTAATTCAATTTTGGAATTAAATGAACTAGTGTGATGCCGTACTTTTGTTGAGTCTTGTTCTATTCAGTATTCGTTGTATTCGTTTGGTAACTAGTGTCAATTCTTTGAAACCAAAACACAGCACGGCAATAGTATTCATGTACTAATGACAGGTTTGAAATATCAATATTGTGGTAACCTATCTGACAGTTTACCCGTTGGATACGTATGGCAATGATGTGGTACAGTTTCATGGTGTGAAATGCACATGTCGACAACCCAAGCCAGCATACTTCATAAATGGCTCCAGTTCTGTTTTTACCGTCGAATAAATTGCTTCAGAATTAACGTGGACACGCATGACAATAAATAATTGTAAATACATTTTATTTCTTGGTATTATATTTATATATTATGAAGGGAGCCGCTGAAATGCTTTACCCGTACAATTAGATTTAGACTTGCTTTCAAACTGATCTGGGGGGATTAATTTGAATAGGATAATTTAGGAGAGAGAAAAAGCGTGACACAGACTAACTATGTCACCAGTACAAAGGCATCACAAATTATATGTTAATGTTCCACTCTGTGAGATTATGTTATACTAAACCTTGGGCTGTTTCAGGGCGTGTCTGACACTGGTGTACTATGGTATCTTGTTTCAGGGCGTGTCTGACACTGGTGTACTATGGTATCTTGTTTCAGGGCGTGTCTGACACTGGTGTACTATGGTATCTTGTTTCAGGGCGTGTCTGACACTGGTGTACTATGGTATCTTGTTTCAGGGCGTGTCTGACACTGGTGTACTATGGTATCTTGTTTCAGGGCGTGTCTGACACTGGTGTACTATGGTATCTTGTTTCAGGGCGTGTCTGACACTGGTGTACTATGGTA
>JAUTBT010002613.1:0-10021 GCA_032361225.1 Lepetodrilus schrolli | reverse complement strand
ATAGTTCGGGAACAATGATATGATACCTGACAACTGTCTAATTTAACAAGTCATATTTTTATTTCATATTAAAAGGTATGAAGTTTTTATTTTGACTCAGTATATATTGATTATATGTGTATCAATTTTCAGTATTTCGGCCATGGGAGCCAGTGGAGGTCTGGGAGCTCGCAGCATTGGGAAATCGTATGGAGCCTTGGTCCATGCCAAATTTAATCTGACCGTCGGGGAAAAGCTGTACTTCAGTGTCGGTCAAGAAGGGGAGAGTGCATGTATACCACAAGTAATGTATTTATATATACAATCTGTCTGTGATGGTGGTCTTCAGCATTAACCCCCCCCCAGTGATGAGGTCATTCCTGCTGATTTTATTCAGCAGGAAATATAAAGTCACATTATTTTAATTCAGCAGGGACATGGTTAAAGCCGTATGATTTAAATGGGGTCAAGTAATGGTTGAAAAATTAACTTGATGTTGCAAAGACCCAACCAGCTGATCCATGCTATCAGATCTCAAAGCTCTCATATCTACTATAAGAGACCATAGTGCTCTTGTAGTGATCTTGTGGCACTTACAAGAGCATTGATGGTCTCATAGTGGATATGAGAGCTTCAAGGAACGATACCCAGTGCTATAGTTCAATTATGTTCTGATGTAAAGAAGCAATATGCTCAGCTGATCCAAGTACTCCAATGGGGATCGAGTAGGGCTAGGTATTGGTGGAACATTTCCGATATGATGTATTGCGATACGACTTACCATTACCATTATTGGGCTAATTAGTGTCCAAGGTTGGCATACTTCCAGCTGATTAAAATGCATACAAACATTGAGATGAGTGACTTTAGACTTTATCTCAGAAAATAATTTATGGACTGAAAAAAAAAGAAAAAATTTAAGCATCATTTTGTACTATCTAGTGGTTTCGTGATAAAATAGTTTTTAATTTTTTTTTATTGGCCCCCTGGCATGCATATCTTGAATATGGCCCTATCTATGCATCAGATAATTGTAATGATAATAGATTCAGTTTTGAAGCAGCTAAGACATTTATGTCTAACATAGATTCTGATTGGCTCTACCATAATTACCCTAATAATTCAAACCCTCTATAGTAGGAACACCTAAATTAATCATCAAAAGTAAATGTTTTTCCGACCATAACAATATGAACATGACCAATTTTTACAAATCATAATTATCTAATTATGCGAACACAATCATTTTTTTTTTTTAAATAAATTTAAAATATATATATTTTTTAAATTCCTTCATTTATTTACCATTTCAGAGAGAGAGAGAGATTTTATACATGTATGTTATAGTTAGAGAATAACCCACGAGATACGAGTGATTACGGAATATATGTCCTGAGTGAAATTTATGTTCACAGTTCCGAGCTTCAGTGAGGAACTTTGAACATTAATTTCACGAGGGGCATATTGAAAACTGCCGACAAACTGTTTTATTGAGAGGGTGAACTAGCAGTTGAAAATGTGTATATTTCACTGAAACATGAGAAGCACAAAAAGACTTAAGATAAAAGATTATTGAATCATTATTACACAGTAGATATTCACCATGTATATTGAATAAATACTAGTATTAAATACGTATATTTGATGTTCAATACAGATATCTGCTTTTCAATATAGATATCCGATGTTCAATATAGATATCTGATGTTCAATACAGATATCCAATGTCAAATACAGATATCCGATATTCAATGCAGATATCTGATGGTCAACACCAATAATATTATTTCATGTTCAATACAGTTCTAATATTCAATATGGATACTTCAATAGCATGGTCGTTATGTTAGCTCGGTATTCCTCTAGTCTTCCCTAAGAGACTTTTATAAATGGGTATGTCCTGACCATAACGAGTCTCATTGGTCAGCAGGGAAGGTTAGAGGAATCTTGTGCTATGGTTATGTAGCCGGGTGTTACAGTTATGTCTAATAGTGTACCTTTTTTTCAGCAAACGTATCAGACTGACCACGTGTGTAACATAATGACCGATGTCGACAAATTAGAGGGAGGTGGAGGTGGAGGAGGTGGGGCCACGCATGTTTTTATGGTAAGATTTAACCAATCACATTCAGCCGTGGACCGGTATTTATAACAAATCTAATATTTATTGATTTGTTTTTGTTTTATGTCACTACGGGAATATTTCATCCAAATGCGATGGCAACGAATTTAAGAATTGAGATATCATACTTTTCCTTGTATTGTATGCTACCTACCATACATAGTGCGCACCCTTTCTCAAGCAAAAAAAATCCATGAAAAATATATATACCGGTATTAGTATTGATTTCAGGGGGGAAATCACAATCAATGCAATTTCAATTTCATTCCAATTTCACGTACAGTATTGTGAGGTTTTATAAAAGTAATTGTGATCATTTTATATTTTAAAAATTATTTTAAAATAGTTTATAATTTATCATTCCTGAAACAATCGAAATAACTGAGCTATTATTTGGTTTCCTGCAGCAGTAATTGCTGTGGAAACATGGACATGACCAGACCAGATATATACAAAAACATACTCCAAGGCTATCTAAAATTGCTGTCGACCATTGTCATTGTTGAAAAGATTACTTTAACAATGACTCAGTGACTATTGTGCATAATAGTTATTATCACGAAGTAAATATAATTTTATCGATTATTTGCAAATTGAGTTTAAGTGTCTCTTATCTTATATAAAAATTAGTCTAAAGTTATGAATTGCCCTTAGTGATATAACAACAGCACACTTTTAACCCTCTCCCTGCTACTGGCAACCAGAGATGCCCTAAAGTGCAGTGCCTGTGTCTAATCCAGCAGAGAGGGGGTTAAATGGGGTTATCTCTGATGCTATTTGTTAATGCATACTTTGTTTTTGTCAGTGCTAAAGATTTCCAATAATATTGAAGTATGTTGTTATCTTCATCATGCAAGCACCACGACAGAAGATGCCTACCAGCACAGACATTACAAATTATGTCTTTAACAAAATCTATATTATAAGTATTTTTAAGAAATGATCATAATATTATAATATAGTAGAACAGCAAGTACAGATACATATAATAGCATTTTATTTTTAGCATTTAAAAAAAAAAAAATTGGACATAATATCTGATTACTGTGGTACCGTAATTACTCTAATAATTCGAAATACAAATTTAATTATTTTTTCCATTCGAATTATTAGAATAAAATACGAATGAAAATGATCAGTGTTCATATAATTTGAGACAACCAAATTAAAGTAAAAAATATGGTTGTAAATGAAATGGTTTAATAAAAATAAAAATATTTCTTAAAAATTGTGAAAAAAAGATTATTCTGTTCATGTTTAAGGTCGAAATTTTATTTTTTATCGATTAATTTTCCATAAGTATGATTGAATAAAAATCAGTTTGATTAATTTGTACCTACAAGTTCAAAGATTACTCACAGGTATGTTAACAATAAAAATATAATAAAATAATAAATTATCAAAAATGGTACTTCAGGTGGACAAGAAATCTGGCAAAGCATTGCTGCTGATGGTGGCTGCTGGTGGAGGTGGTCTTGGGTCAAGATCAAAGGTTAGCCAGGGGTCAGGGGTCACAGGAAGTACTCCCTCTGGTGATGGCCACCCAGGGCTTTCCTTCCAAGGAGGTGCTGGTGAGTGTATTTAATTGTCCACTGGCTTATGCTATCTTCATAATATGTATGGTATTTTGCCTGAGCCGCATGATCTAACTCTGTTAGACCCATAGGGACTGTAGTCTCATCTGGGTCATTTCCAATGATACGCCTCTGGTGACACTTAATCGGATCTGTAGTATAATTGCTAATCAAAGTTAGTTTAATGAACATCGATACAGCAAAGTATTAGAATGGAACTATAGGCTTTGAAAAAAAAAAATCTAATGAAACCACAAAAATATCTGAAGACAATGTATTGTGAACATTATATTGCGTGATTGCTAGTGATACTTGCCACGGCTGCAATGAATGGCGTCAGCATGAAATATCGACTCTCCCACTCCACTCAATGAGATAAATATGGTATTTGAGAACAAACGTCGATTATCCTACATGTATTTCTTCCTGTAACTAACAATATCGCCCCTCTACAGGAGGTGGCAGTGGGTGGGTGCTGGATGACGGGAAAAGCTTTGCAGACAACATGCTGGGGGGAAGTCCATGTCAGAAGTCTGTGGAACATGACTTCAACGCTGCAGGAGGATTTGGTGGCGGCGGAGGTGCCTGTACTTCTGGAGGTGGAGGTGGGGGTTACACAGGTAAATAGCATGTTGTTGTGTCAGTCCTCGGTCCTCGGATGTGCTGTTGGAAGAGAGGGTGATAGCACAGTGGTAGATCATGTCAGACTTCTCAGCCAAATGTCCCGATTTTGAACCTGCTTCTGGAAACATGCATGATTGCGATGTTCCTATGTGGCCATGATCCAATGTGCTGTTGGAAGAGAGGGCTATAGCACAGTGTCATATCAGACCTCTGAGCCAAAGGTTCTGAGTTCGAACCCAACTTAGCAGAACCTGGTTGCAATGCTCACAGAAGTTACCTTTCCGATGTGGTGAGGGATTACTGGTAGCACCGCGGTAGAGAGTCAGACTTCTGAGACAAACATCCTGTGTTTGAACCCACATCCAGGACCAGACTGTGATATTTGCAGATTTTGCCTTTCTGACATAATATGGCCATGATGTGGTATGATGTATGAACTTAGTTGTCATCATGGGTTTGTCAGTACCAGCAAGTCCTCACAGATTTACCTTACAAATGTGGCACCTAGGGTGTGTATTAGTGCAGTGGTAAATTGCTGGAGATATGCGTGAAAAGGTTCAAACCTGGCATCAATGTTCGCAGGATCGCAGGAGTGTGTATTGTGACAACAGAATAGAACCCGAACTCCATTCCCTGCTCTGACACCACACACATGCTCACATGCGCACACACACACACACACTCACACACTCACGTGTGCACACAGACATGTTCACACACACACACACACACACACACACACACACACACACACACACATACACACACATTACTTTATACTCAGTTAATGCATGAGGTGACAGTCTGTCATCGTAGACAGGCTCTGATGGTGGACGAATTGCGAAGCACCGAGGCAATTTACGCAATCTGAGAGACCCTGAAAGGCGTGTTATTGTTGGAAAGGTAGATATCGCTTGAACACTGATACAGCATACTGCAGGTTTTTCCGTGCATGTGTGAATAGTAATATAGTAATATAGTGTTTTATCCATACCTGTATGGATAGTAATGCTTGCATTCTCACGTGTTGTCCGTGTATATTTCGTCTCGACACCTGCATTCAGAACAAATTACACTCGCCATCACAAACTTCATTTGTGTTTATGTGTCATGATACAGGAACTGTTATGGGGAATATACTAGGAACGAGAAATGTGGAAATACAGAACGAAGCATTTAAATTTCCAATTCAAAATAATCATTCTGATTGTTCAGTGTATAAATATTCATGATTTAGTGTTGCTTTTGTTAGTGCAGTCGGTAGCATACATGAACTCAATCTATTTGAGTGATTTCATTGTCATGGGTTCAAGTCCCACACAAGGCATAGATATTTACCAAATATCACATGAAAGTAGTCCCAAATTGTTCCACTGGGCTATGTATGCCCCCAGCCATGCTTCATATGCCATATAATGCTCCAAGCTATCATTATCTGGACTTTATATGGATTTGGAGGCATAGTAAGTCCAGCTGGCAAATAGCGAGCCATGATGTAATGTTAATTAATACCTACTAACTGTGGCTATCAGAATTATTTTTGTATATAACTATGCTACTCTATTTACTATATTAATCAACAGCATTTAATGGCAGATCTCTGGCCCTCCATCTGTTTGAGTCCAGAGTTCTGTCTTGATATGACTAATGATGCATTGATTCTATTTACTGTGTTGGGTCATTGGCCACTATTTACTGTTTGGGGTCATTGGCCACTACATTCTGTTGCAATTTTCGACAGTTTTGTTTTATTGCTCTTATTGAATTATTTGCTGTCTATAAAGTGAGTGAGTGAGTGATTGTGGAGTTTAACATCGCTTTTGGGAATCTTTCACCCATTTGCGACAATTAAACATCTAATTAGTAAAAAATGTAGTTAAAATTTTGCACATGATATAATAGCTAGATGTATAGTTAAATTATGTATATGATTTAATAGCTTGATGCAGTTGATTTTAAAACCTTCCATAAAGACCAATTGCGACCAGGGACCTGAGTAAATAAATGCTTTATGTTTGGCGATGAATAAAACCAAGGTCGCTGATCTGAAAAGTCCACACAATCAAGCAATATGTGCAACACACTGAGGCCTATCCTCGCCTTTTAAAATGTATGAATGTGTATAAAACGAATGACCAATACGACACCGCCATAGGATTGTCTCATCCTGACAGTGTCTATAAAGATAGAGTCATATACCATTACCAAGATAATTAAAGTTACATACAAACCAATATCGCACGAAAAGCAAGTCTGTTATTATATTAAAATTCATTGTTTGCCTACCTTATTTTGTTACATCCAAATCAATTTTAATGAGAATTATATATTTTAAAATGTCATTAAAATCAGATCCGAAACTAATTGAGCACAGGCATCTGCCACTGGATAGTAACAATTACTATTTCAAATAGTAAATTTATAATATACATGAGGTATATCACCAGCTGCTCTGTATGCATACAATCATGGTTTGTTGACATATTTCATCGTAAAAGTATGTACATTTGATTTGACTACAAAAGTATATTGGGCAAGCTACATTTTCTGCATGTCCCACTAGTTTTCAATATTTTCATATTATTATTTTTTTTATTTCCACATATTAAAAATGAAGACACTACGAACATAATGGAAACAGTGGGACATGCGTAAATTGTAGCTTGTTGCCCAATATACTTGTGTAGACAAATCAAATGTACATACTTTCAACAAACCATGATTGTATGTCTTTAACATGTATCAGAATAATACATGTGTTTCCTTCCGTTAACCCAACCAAGAAATAAAAATAATTAAAATTTGCAATGCCATCCCTCTACCCTTGTCTTTGAACAACATTAAATATAGGTGTCCTGTAATGGTAGAAATACTTTTTCATTTATGTTCAGAGATATAAGTATTCTTATGCTGTAAACAAACAGTCATATGTTGTCAGCAATTATCATTCATCGGGCTGTGAATGCTGATGACATGAAATTCAATGAAGTACAATGATACAATGATACTGTCATTATTCATTATTCTTGACAATGTACATGTTTTTCTGGTTTCCACCAATTTATTTATGTTCTTGTTTGATAATTGATATCTTTTGGTTTTAACCGACATTCCTTTATGAAAATTGATCTTATTCTGTTTCTTCTCGTAACTTTATATGACAATATGTGCGGGTTTTCTGGGTTTTTTTGTGACAATTTGCATGACAATTTGTCTAATTACTGTCAGCATTGTCTGATAATTTGTCAGATTTTTGTCAGAATGTTTGGATAACAATTAGTCTGGTTTTTGTCAGCATCTTTTTACATGACAATTTAAGGTGGAGATAAGACAAGCGGATGTTCTTAAAGTACCCACAGGGGATATAAATAGGATCAGAACTGATTGGGTGCATTTCCTCCAGGGATTATTCACAGCCGTCTCTCAAGATCAACTGGGTTAATTCAAGTATCATTAAATTTAGTCACTAATAGAGACTGAGCCTGCCATAGTCCTGACAATCCTTTTCCATCTGGAAGACTTTACTGTTATTTTATTTCTTGGCAGAAAGGGGACTTAAATCTCTACCAGAGCCATCTGCTGTGCACAAACAGAATGAGTGATTTTTATCACAGCAGGAATATTTCACCCAACACAAGACTCAGCCAGTTGATGCTTTGATGATGACATTATTATTTAGTTCATTTAGGTCCTAATTTAACATGATGTAGGTCCATTAATTGGGCTAATAAGTACATTCATTATTGAGATTATAAATAAAAACAAATTACAGCATTAATTCAATCCAAACAAGGTAATATTCATACATTTAGTTCATTTAAGGAATGAAAGTTGAGTCATTAATGTTCATAATACCCCTCTTCAGGTCTTGTAGCCATGGTTTTGTTTGTTCTAATTGTAGGTGTATTATTAGTTGCCAGCATCATTTCCAGGGTGTACAGGTTTTTACAAGCTGAAATTTCTTGTAAACCCAGAGACTGAAGGTCTAAAAAAAGTGAGGCTGCCCAGGAGTGATCCAGATATAGTCCCTGCGCAAGAGCGATTGGTCATATGCTCTTTTACTTGTTCTCATCAACTTACTTGAATTGCAATCTTATTTAATAATTTGGTATAACTTTAATAAATACTATTTCATTTTATATCGTTCACACATATGGCAAAATTAGGAATATTTTTAGAAACAAACGGCAAAAGCAGTGTAAATGATACGTAAATTTATGTGATATACGTGACAGATGTGCATAGTATGAGCCTGTAGCATAAAAGTATATAATGAATTCTGTTCTGTAGATATAACCAATATATGATTGTAACGTTCATTCACAGTTGTATATTGAGTAAACTGTGGTAAATGTAGTATTTTTCTTCTGACTAAACCCAAATAAAAAATATAATAAAAAATAAATAAATAAGTAAATTTATGCGATATACGTGACAGATGTGCATAATATTAGCTTGTAGCATATTTCTCTTCTCTTCTGTAGGGATAACATAAGATATAATTAAATTGTAAATTTCATCCACTGTTGTATATTGAGTGAGTGAGTGATTATGGAGATTAACATCGCTGCGGAAATCTTTCACCCATTTGCGACGATTGTATATCGAGTGAACTGAGTTAAATGTAGCATCTGAGTGGACTGAGAACATTATGGCATTTCCATCTGAATCAACTTGGATAAATACTAAATACTTAACAGTGAAAGACTAAGATTTCTCAACCTGAGAAAAGTGATATGGCACTGAGAAAAGATAACGAGAAAAGTCACTGCAGTGGCGAGAACAACTTCTGGTATTCCGGTACTCCGGACCTGCTGTGAGCTGCGATGCCGACTGCCAGTTTATTTTACAATCATTTTATCAACTTGACCCGCCACTATAATTACTTACTACATACCGGAATTGTACCAGTTGTTCGAGTGTGTTAATTCATTGAATATGTTTTGTTTTGACTTCTATTTGTCGTTACGACTTTTGAAGTCTAGCGCGTTATTAGTGTCGCCATTTTATTTCGATGGGTGAAATATTCCGGCTATGACGTAAAGCAATAATTCATTCATTCAAATATTTCAAAATATTCGACGATGTATTGCGACACATAACGTCACCATACATTTTCAGGTTAGGAGAATTTATAGTTTCAAAGTTTTGTTGATAAATATATGATAAAAATATATAATACATAGGATATTTCATTTGTCTAGTGATGAGAGATACATACTATTTCAGTAGACAAGAACTATCCTCTATTTATCACATTTATATCTAAGACAACCGAGAATATATATAGCATACCCATGTGAGAGAACTGAGAACATTATAGAGTTCCCACCTAAATCAACTGCGATTATTATCACATTTCGTACATGAATTTAAATGGCAAGACAGAGTTTATGACACTAGGTTATAAACAGCAGCTATCCTTGATGATTGGTGAGAGCGAAGTGGAATCTTCAGACAGTGTGCAGAACCTGAGGGTTGTATTTCGTCCACAATGTCTCTAGATGAAAATTAAACCATTCTCAAGAGCATGTTATTTCCACATCCACATCAGTACAATTAAGCCGTGTTCATACCCACATCTTAAACCAGTTTGAAATGGCCTTAAACCGAGAGAGAGAGAGAGAGAGAGAGAGAGAGAGAGAGAGAGAGAGGGGCGAGAGAGCGGGGGAGAGAGAGGGGAGAGAGAGAGAGAGGGGCGAGAGAGGGGCGAGCGAGGGGG
>JAUTBT010002612.1:0-10021 GCA_032361225.1 Lepetodrilus schrolli | reverse complement strand
ATATATGGGTATACCGTACTCTATGCGAGTCGAGGACGGCCGCCATGACGTCACAGTGTTCCTGAGATCACGACTTTTTAACTACAGCCAAACTGGTGTGTATGATTCTTTCCAGGACACATATTTGCCAATCAAATCGTTAGAATCCTGTCGTATGTTGGATAACTTTCCTTACTGCAACCCTCAAAGTTTTCTCTTGATACTATTAGTTACTAGCGTGATTTACGGGGTGTACGGGTTTTTACAGGCCAAAATTTCGGTTTGTAAAAACTCGTATACCCCGGAAATCACGCTGGTAACGAATTTATCCAAAATCGTAATAGATCTACATACTTTAAGAAAGCGAACTACATCCAGGACACACTCCCAGAGTGTTCTCTTGATAATTTGCTTATTGCAACCCCTAGTGTGTTCTATTTAGTCCGGCAGAAGTAGGGGTGAACCCAGTTTTGGAGTCTAAAGTGTTTTTTATTGCTGATTTTTATAGAGAGGACCTCGTAGATAACAAAACTGGATGATGCCACTCTGGCATCTTTGGGCAACTCTTTTTATTCACTTTTGAAGTTTGGGTATATGACGTTAAATACACTTCAGTTTCACAAATTATAGTGGATGGATAATAATAATAAAGTTTGAAATATATTTGTTTTGGGGATCTGGAGAGTATTTTACAATATACAAAGTTATAATTAGAAAAAAAAAAGTCTTACACAATTTTAAATGGCCGCCAAAATGGCATATTTTGACGAAAGATTAACGTTTTTGATTAAAACTTGGGTAGTCCCAGACTTGAGGTCAGATGTAATATATTTTTAATTGATGATTTTGATAGAGTGAACCCCTATATCACAAAACTGGGTGATGCCACATTCATGAAACTCGATGGATACCACGCTGGTATCGTTATGTAATGTATTTTATTTCAAGATGACAACATTGCTATTGCTGTACCGTAAAGAACACGTAATTTGTAATACATAGGTTATAGCTTTTGAATTTTATGTTCATTCTTTAATTTCTACGATGCAACCCGTATTATTTTCTATTGATTCATTTTCATACTGCAATTCATAACACAGTCGTCTAACCACGCATCATATCGACTCTCTCTCTCGCTCTCTCTCACACACATACACGTGCGCGCGCACACACACACGCACACACACACACACACACACACACACGCACACACACACACACACACAGAGAGACATTATCACAATCTATATATGCCTATATCTAAACGGGTATCCCTATAATCTACCTGTACAATACTATAGTATACGGTATTCGCTGACAGGAAGGTCATGTATAATGCTCCCACGCGGATCCGTAACATACTCTTGTAATCTCCCGGGGTGTCGGTCATACACTATTAATCAAGGCGATGTAATCATAGACCATGATATAGATCTTACCTGTGGGTATATCTGTTGCCTGCCTGCTGGTGACGATCTGGTTAAGCTTTTAGGTGTAAATTAACAGTAGCAGGTGCTTTTTTTCTATCACTATATATCATTAACATCTGAAGTATTCTATCCAATGAACAATAATGATAGAAGCATATTTCGCATTGCCATGAAATGAAAGATGTGTATAGTATTTGATTCGAATGTAATTTCAAATGATTCACGCTAGAACGAAAATAATAAATGTCACTTCTATCTATATTTTAGATAATTTGTAGTTAGTGGTACACGTGTACATGTATACCGTGAGGTATTTTATAATATACTATAACAATTCTAGTCCGTTTGATCTTTTTATAACATTGCCCGGCATAATTTCATCTGTACACTACATATATATTCTTTGCAACTGTAAATAATATATCCTTAGCAAACATTAATATATAATAGCTTGGAAAAATTCAGAAATATATTACTATATTTGTTTGGCGAGGCTATCTCAGGAATTACTACTTCCTACACACTACAAGTAATTCGTTCTTAATTCTGAAAGTAATTCGTTCTTATGTAGTATGTGCTTGCTTGCTTGTTTGGTGTTTTACAGTTGCCTTCCAGCATTGCTGAATTCGGCAGTCTGGTCCCACCTTGGGACGCATGAGTGATAATGAGGTATGAAAGCTTTGGGTGTCTTAGCACCATCTTTTCTATTTACCACTTGGTATGGGCTGTGGCCTCTTTTAGGGAAATAGTATTTACACGTCTAAGTATTATATTTCATGTACGCGTAATAGAATTATGGGTGCCTCGATGCTATGTGTGTAAGGTGCAGCACTACGGGTGCATTCAGATCCTCCTTCATGATCAACTCACCTTTATCTGTACTGTACACACATAATGTACACGATTCCCCCTCCTTATGTACATGTCTTTGTTGAATAGCTGCACGGGCGTCTTAGGCCTGGGTCTCTATAGTATAGCGGTACACGAGCATATCGCATTGAGAACTCCAAGCACCGGCTTATCGATCCTCAGTGTTTATGTGATTATCGATTGATACTCCAACAAACATATTATTTCCGAATGAAACCTGTTGGAGTAATCAGATCTATTGTTGCGGAATCGCGGGGCACTCGCCGTGTCAGAGGGGGCACTGACTCTCGCAGAGGGACGTTAGTCACTGTTGTATTAGTAATCGTGAAGTGTGGTTTTACGAGTTCAAGACTGTGTAGGCTATGCAGAACGTTCTATTTAGCTTTGTTTTATGCCTCGGAGATGTAACGATAACATATAGGATTCTCCGATAACAATATCGTTTATTTGATAACATATATTGTTTCTCAGATATGTAAGTACTAAATATGTATTTTAAATTTAAAAAAAGAAAAGATTTATGACCAAAAAGGAATAATGGTTGGTGTTTCTGGAATATTTTATTTTTACTGTAAATTGTTTTTTTGAGTTCCGAGATCGAAATTAGGATATTATTGCCTTCTATGTAATTCTAATTATATAATTATATGCCGATATGAAAAGTAACATGGTCAGTAGTGAAAGTCAGATAAATCTCGGGATAATACATAATTACAACCTCTAATATATCCAGCAATATAATTAAAATCAGATGCGAAATTGACACTCAGATATTTGGACATCGCAGTTGAGCCAATTATTGTCAAAATGTTTCTTTAAGGATCGAAACGACATCTGGTCCCGAGACTACGAAACTATTTGAGTACAATTTCATGCTCAAACTAAAAAAATATATATTGGGATTTGTGAAGAAAATCTTGAGTTGAGCATGCATTTGTATACTCAAAAAAGGTTTCGTAATCTTGGGGCCTTACTTTAATTAGATTGATGTATCCAGCTAGCTAATAATTTTTATCGCATGACTGGATGAGTGTTCTTCTTGTCGGTGAGAACCTGAGATACCCTATAGAAAAACGACTGTGATTAATCAAGCCTGGACAATATGGACAAGACTATCTCAATTCAAGCACTAGTATAAGAATCAGGGAGAAACTCAAGTGCCACCCGAATACTGTGTTGAATAATCCATATTTAGCAGCTAATTTCTTCTGCAAACACGTCATATTCAATGTGTCTGTTATTGAATCTTGAAATTGAATGAGGTAAACATGAGATTTCCGAGAAGAAAGTTGGTACGTTTATCATGAACAGATCTAGCACTCGATTTGACGAGAATGATGATTTTATATGTGTTTCTTTAATATACGGTATCTCTTAGTTTCATAAAATCAAAACCAGTTATACAGGAGAACATTTGTACGAAGCCGATACATTCTAGAAGCTACTTATATATCAGTCTGTGATATACTGTTATATAATATTGGGACATGATCCGGTGCATTGCAAGAAGACCATTCAGATTGAAAGCCAAGTATGATGATGATCGGTTAGTGTATGGATGGGTCCAAGTGAGCTAGGCAGAGTATCTAGGATTCCCACCCAGGCTGAAATACGCTCCCTGTTACCTTATAGTAGGCAAGTGGCTTGTTTAGAAAATTCCTCTGTTCACACAGCAGGGAATGGGTACCCGGTAGGATGAGTTTGGGTTTAATACCTCCCATGGAGTTGAGGAGGAAAGTCAATGCATAATGATAAGTTGATCAGAATAATAATATGTAGCGATATGAGCATGTGTTTGAATGTGTTTACTTTGTGGGGAAGCGATATAGAACCTATTAGTCCTCATCGTTGGCTCAATAGCAATGCTATGTACAAGTACATAATAATATGTTGTATATACATCCAATTTAATTTGTCAGTATAATTACATGTAGTAAAATATTGATACATTTCACAGTAATTTGAAAAACATAATTATTTCGCAAGTTGGTTTATTTATATATAGTACTACATATATAGTACTACATATTGTAATTTTTACATTTTGAATTGTGAGTAGGCCTACTCTAATTCTCAACTGTTAGGATACATTGCTAGGTGATACACCCATTACGTTATCTGCACACAGTTATACATACTAATGACAGATAATACTAAACAAAATTGTAATTTCACTTGCTTTATATAAATTTGGGACATGCTTAGCTGGAACCAATAAAACCACAAGGATTGCTTATGCTACTCGACACAAAACCCTTTGTATGTGATTTACAATATTCACCTTATCTCACGTATGTTGACTGTAGCATACAAAACGTTGTATATCATCCTATCTTGTGGACATCAAAACGGAGCTAACTCTTGTGCACTGCTCTGGAAACTCACCGGCGTCAATCTGCTCACACGCCATGGCTATAACAAAATACTCAACACATTTAATTAAAAGCCAGTAGACTTTGTGGACATATACATTTAGAGGTATATTATATTAAAAATGAAGATTTCCCAGACATTTACAGGCTCCAAGTACTCTTCAAGAATTCGCAGACACATTGGAAGAAGAATGGCACCAAATTCCTCAAGCTGTGTATCGAGATTTAGTAGAAAGCTGCCCCAGAAAATATCTCCCAGTCCTTAATTAATTTAGTTGAGTATATATACAATGGCAACAATATAGATCGGATTTGAACGGTATTCCGTAGGTTATGAATGATGTTATACAAAGCGAATATAGGTGATTGAAATAGTAAAATCTAAATTACAATTGTTAACTGAAAACTATATCTCAGGCAAGACAACTCAGCTGTTCTGATTTGTGTTTTCTTGAGAATTCCAGATCAGGGCCCTCCTATACGAAACGGCGTAACACTAATGGAACATCAACTCCAACCTTAATCGTATAGTGTGGTCTATGGAAAATGTTGAATGTAATGCTGGAAGTTAATGTTTCCTTAAGACTCGCGCTGTTTCGTGGAGGAAGAGCCCAGCGTTCGAGGGATTATCTAGCACTTGTCTACCTGTCGGAATTGATTGATTTTCACCTGTGAATGTTAAGTACTTTTCCTATCTACTTTGGCACGCGCGTTCTACAGCTGGATTGACAGGGAGATAAATGTACACGTACCGTGTAGTTTTCCGCAATATCACCGGCGAGTCGGTATTAAATAATGCCGAAGACAATATGACATGATTTAAAGTCTCAACTGGGGTATTTATGTAATCAAAGCTCATCTACGTTCTAAAGCACAGGAATATAGGTAAGAAATATTTAGTGATGGAATTCATTGAGGTAAAGGTTTATTTATTGTCTCAAGAAAACACAAATCAGAACAGCTGAGTTGTCTTGCCTGAGATATAGTTTTCAGTTAACAATTGTAATTTTTTTAGTATACGTAGAGATAACTGATGGCATTAGAGCTAGCATCAAGGCTGAATATTCATAAGATGCCTCTTCGAAACGTGACCGACTAAGCTGAGAATATTTCAACGGTGGAATTAAATTATATTGGTTGCTTGGATGGTTGAATTGAGGGTTTAGTGCCTCTTGCAATATGGACAATGTAATCTGTTAACAATATATCTAATTAAATCTGAGAATACTTTAAACAATGTTTACAATGTATTCTATCAATGATATATCTAAATGTAATGTAAAAACGATTTTATTTTCACGACTTTCGAGAAGTTAAATTTCAGACGAAACATTAAAAAAAAGTAGTCTTTTAATAGTACGTGGGGCTGTTAACAGTTAGTTCGCTAATCAGTAGTTAACGTGTAAAAAATGTGTACCTGATTAATAAACATATGAATGTATACTCTCAAATCTTATATATGAATGAAATAAAGACCATTCATTCATTCATTTATTCATTGATTCATATCGATAAAGATATTTTTGAATATAGTAATGAATGGGATATATTATGTAACTATTATTTTGCACGAAGCACATGTTGATGATAAACTTCATGACTATAAATATTACACTGTCTATCCATCAAATTGACAAAACTAATTCGTGTGACACCGCCCATAAATATAAAGTCAACATCTGTAAGTGCAGGTCGGGGTGACCTATTAGGTGACACTCCATTAATTGAGAATATAGGTTGACGTTAAGTATAAAAATAAATACATCTAACCAAAGAGTGCATATAGATGAATCTCAATGGAATTTTCTTTCTATTTTTAATTAAGAATAAAAGGTTCACATTGTAAAATTATTGAAACTTTTATTGTAAATGTATTTAAATTTATCCAAACTACGAATGGAATTAATGCTTATAAAATTGGCTATGCACTGTAGATTAAACTCACAGTGAACACAGCTATTAACAAACATAATTACATAAACGATAGCACAACAAGTTTATAATACAGAACATTTTACCTTAATTGATATGTTCGGAAATGTTCATTTAATAATTCATTAAGGAATAATTGGTTTGGACTATAATCTAGGGATTTTTATCTTGACGATCCACTAATTCAGTGTGATAGAAGTACACCGCGTAACTTTGAATTGATTGGTCCTTTGTTGCGTATTTTGTTTGTTATAAATTACAGAAAGTTGATGTAAGTAAATAAATAATTCAGTTAGTACTAGTGATCAAGGACATATAATCCATGTTATTGATAAATAATTTCTCTTTACTGTACGTTAAACCATTGCTCAAATCATTCCATTCTATCAGAATACATTGAACATGAAGTACAAACACCGTATTCAGATAATGAGCTATTTACACTGAAGAATCTCATTATTGAACAGCAAAAGAAACGAAAGTATTGTACACATGCCAAACACTAATTTAACAGCTATATTTTAAAATTGCAAGTAATGTAATGGGTATATATTTTTAGGAAAATGATCCCTTGTAAGTTTGTCTCCAAAACATACCATAGACAAATATCATCGGATTGTGATATTAAGAGATCCACATTAAATTCAAAAAGCATTTTTCTCATACTGGCATTAAGGGGAATAATAACACCTAATTGCTTTTTATTAAATCATCGATGTTGATGTTTTACGAAAACCACAACAGCTGGGAAAACAAACAATTGGCCGCCGTTAAGCGTGTCAAAATGTTAGTAATATTGCCAATGATATTAATGTTTACATGACAACTAATTATCGTTTGCAAGATCATTTTGCCACCACCAACAGTACTGTTCATATTCCAAGGAGTGGTCGCCAAAGTGTCACCACCGAATGACTGGACATACATTTAAATCCATCGCTTGAATGTTCACGATCCATCCATGGTAGCAAATGAAACAGCTCTGCAGTCAATTGCATTCCTGTGGTCGGACATTGACTCCGTAGAGACAATCTCAGATTTCGTCGTCTTACCCCTGGTCCCAGTTTTACCCAGAAAACTGAAAGAAGCATTTGTAGTGGGCCATAGTTAATTGAATTTGGCGTCATCTGCAATGGAGACATGTACTCTTTACAGATGAAAGTCGGTTTTGCATTTCCTATGCTGATGGAAGTGTTCTAATATGGCGCAGACAACATAATGATAAACACTCTGCAATGGAAAGAGATCCATGGGGTGGTCAGAGTGTGATGACAAGCCCGACAATTGACCTGAATCCAAGACTTGGCTTACTTGTCTTCCAGAATATTGGTCCTAAAAGGGGAAATGGTGTTAGAGCTCAGCGTTAGATTTACCAGGCACACAGACCCCATGTAATGCTTTTTTATATACTCGTCATCCACAATACATATTCCAACATAATATTACCACAAGACATGGGCTATAATCAGTTCTTGCAGCAGCATAGCATAATCATTTTCCCTTTGTCAGCCTTTAGTCCCGACGTAAATCTCATTCAACATTTATGTAACAAGCTGATCGGATCAAAACAAAAACAAAAAGAAACAAAAAAACGCAGCTCAGCTTCCATTTATAAATATGACCCGTATCATGCCATGTACAAAAGGTGTGATGCAGATACGAATGCAAATGGTGGGGAAAACGACATTGATTATTAATATCTAATATCTCATTTATTAATATCTAATTTATTATTGAAGCACACTAACATTCCTTCAACTAAAAAAAACTTTAGGTTTCAAGAATGTTATCATTAGTGTACATCTAAAAATACATACCATTCATATTGTGATTATGACTTGCGTTTCCTTTTCTGTTCAGTATATATGCCTATTATCAAATGAATCAATTTATGAAGATTTTGAATTCACACAATAATGTCATTTATTCAGGAACCATGTAAACAGAATTTAAAAAAAAAGCAATATATTATTTTGAAAATAGATGGATAAAAATATAATGTTAATGTATTTCTCTTATCTCAGTATTGCGGTATTCAGCATGAATATACCTATGGCGTGACAAGACAAAACGTTAACGCCATATGACAAGGGAAATGTCATGTTTGCTCTTATCTGAATTGACTTTTCATATTCGCTATGTAAAATCTGTCAGATTGATGAATAGGTGCTCGCCCATCCGTCGTGGGATAGCGTATAGATCGAAATAAGCTCAAGTATGGACGTTTATCAAATGGGTGTCGAGAAATCAACCCGCGATGATAAGTTCTGGAATCAATTAATCCTAATTAACATTTTCCTCAATGTAAAACACGCAAAGTGACGTTTATTTGAGAGCGAAATCTTAAATAAGTACAGATTCTAAAACTAAGTTGATGAGGAGGTATGTGTTCGTCGTTAGTCGCTAGCGAACGGCATATATATCTACTACACTGGTCACCTGTCTCCGTCTGGAGTCTGAGGCAGTCCAGCATAGGCGAGTATCGGGTCTGTTTTATGGAATCCTTTAGGTCCTGTATACTGCCCTATCACAGATAAAACCCAAACTCCGAGTGGTAAGATGTCATTTCTTTCATTATGAACATCTCAATCAAGAGATCGACGAAAACAGCTCACATCAAACACCGAGAAAGAAAATCACTGCTGTCAATATTATTCTCGGTCACTGATCAACATCCACTTGTCGATAGATTAACCACAGAGACATTGGAATGTATCGTGAACTCAATTGTTGTTCTTACGCGGGAATTTAACCAGCTGGTAAAAAAACAATGTGAATGCATATCTTGGTTTCCGTGAGGGGGATCTGTGTACACAGAAATCTGTGACGTCATAATTTCCGGCGAGGCTACACTCTTGGGGGGTAGGTGTCTTTGCGTAGGAAATAACCATATTTCTCGACGAATAAAAAATATTAAATACAATTTCACATGTCGGGTAAAGATTGTTCTTTCAATACCCCGATAGTGACCATTATTCCTTATGCAAGTATGATCTTGCCCCTTTAAACGTAACTATGACAGGGAACCAGTCTTAACATAAAATCTTAGAGCGTAAACTGGTTCCTTGTTGGCTGAGCTCGCCACTTGCTGTTTGTCTGTTGACAGGTGCCCAGTCTGGGTGGAACCATGGGGGTATTTAGACTAGTTAAATCTAAGGTATTATATTCTACGCATGACTTGGTCTCTTCCACGTGAAGGGGTCTGTACACATAATGATGGCTCAGAATGAGACTAATCACCTTTAGTATTTGCCATCCAATTCCAGTCTATTGCATAGACAATATATTGTTCTATTGCATATAAAACTATGATGCTTCATAGAACAAACAATGTGAACTTATTTATCGCCTGATAAATACCACAAAGGAAAAGAAACAACTTTAAGAATAACTCTTATTACAAATTGTAAACATATATTAAATGCCCTCGATTAGCAC
>JAUTBT010002611.1:0-10021 GCA_032361225.1 Lepetodrilus schrolli | reverse complement strand
AACAAGCGATACGTTTAATAGTAGATATATATATATTATACTAAGCGACAAAAGAAACGCGAAGTGCGCATATCATCATAGACTGTGCTCATTTTAAAACAGATATTTCCCAGGTGATATTTGGGTTCATAAATAATTAATTGATGACGTTTATTATTTACATTAACAAACATTTGTATGTGTGTGTGGTCAGGATTAATTACAATTCGTGGGTGAATGGATAGGTAAAGTTAGTAACGGGTGTGGCCACGTTGATACCGATCAATACGGCAGATTGTTATTCTAATAAACAAAAACAGGTTACATATGAATGCTGTAGCGATAGTGTCATATGCATAAATGACGGTATGACGAGGTTCCTGCAGTGTTAATGCAGAAAATGACGTTGATGTATCCTAAGATCAATTTTGTCTAAATGGTGCTCAATTGGATTTAAATCAGGACTAAATGCATACAAATCGATTGTATTGATGTTATTCCGTGGAAATCGCACAGTGTGAGCCCTCGAGGTATCTTTCTGGAATACCGACTGACGTTCACCCTCCATGAATGGGACGACTACGGTCTTCATTGATGTACGGCCTCGTTTTGAGGCATATACCACGAACTGTACCGTTGTTTCCAAGATTACAGGCAGGACACTATGTGCAGGACAGATGACACCCTACAACATGCCTGAGAAACCGCCGTAGCGAGCACGGTCCAAACCACAATCATATCTGAATCGTCTTCTGCGAGGTACCAATGTACAGTCTCTACCACCGGCCATATGTATAAAAAATAAAAATGCATTTATCCGAGAACCTTGGTCAAATACCGTTAAAGAAGACGGTGACGTATTGATATTAGTGGGTCAACGTAACATTTGACGTTAATTATGCAAAAGTGCATATCTCAAGCAACGTCGCACTGTAGATGAATCCTCGAATCTTGGTTTATTATGCACCCCGTTGGTGTGCTGCGCTGCTGATAAGAAATGCTTACGTAAATGTGACGTCACAGTGTACATATCCGGTTTGTATCTTGCTACCCTTGGTCATCGGGTACGTGGTCGATATGTGATGACGTTTGCTTACTGGTGACGCCGAGGAAACCTGTTAATGATAGACACGTGTACCCCAAGGTCCACAGACAGAGACGTTGTATCCCACGTAACATATTTAAAGAGTGGTGTATAGTAGGCATATCGGGCTAGTATGGTATCATAAATCGAATAGGCCTATCAAGACGTATCAATGCGTGTATTTCTTATTTTACTATGCATTTGAGGTGCACGTGACCACACTGTCATTGAGAATTGAGACTACTTATGAAACACCGCCATTTTCCAATGTTAATTTTGGAAAACGATATGTTTTAGTACTTTTTATTAAATATACTTTAACTCATTGTATACAGCCCCTCGTCTCCATTACCTCCCATCAATGTACAGCTATTCGGCTTTTATCCTGTACTTAGCATGCCATCATGAACCGAGTATATACCACAGTCTATACTTTAATGTGATAGCGTGATTATGCGAATATTTCTTTAATTACAGCCAGACTTTGGCATCTTGTTTGATATTGACGGCGTCCTAGCCAGAGGAAGTACCGCGCTCCCTCAAGCGGTCAAGGCCATTGAGAAGTTGAAGAACGTCAACGGTCAATTACGCGTGCCATGTGCGTTCGTTACAAATGCTTGTAACAGAACAATTGACAAGGCAAACCAACTTGGCGAATGGTTTAATATGCACGTATGTAAATCTTTATATGTAAAAAAAATAATAATATATTTTTATTTTATTTCTTCTGGATGTTATTCTGTCTTTGTAGCTCTAAAATACAGGTTGGTTCTTAATATACATTTTAACATTAAAGCATACAATCACGGTTTGTTGACATATTTCATGGTCAAACGTGGTTTTATGAAAGTATTTTATTTAATTATTATTTTTTTAAATGTTTTTTTATCTCGCGATAACAAATACAAAACTATGAAAAAATATGAAAATATTGAAAACCAATGGGAACTGTGGAAAACGTAGCGTGTTTCCAAATGTACTTTTGTAGACTAATCAAATGTACGTACTTTCAGGTAAAATACGCTTGACCATGAAACATGATCGTGATTGTATGCCGTTAAATAAATATGTATTTATTTATCCTCCGTACATTCGTAATTTGTGTGCATATATTGACTGAGTTAACAGACATACATTTAAGCCAACGAAACTAACATCAGAAATGGTAACGCATTCATTTGACTACTAGTATACGAGCTGTCATCACTGGCTGTATTCGATTGACGACTCTGTCAACCATAGTGTGACACTCGAGTGATGAAATTACCAATATTGAACATCTCGTGTTTCAATCGAGAGAGGTCAGGATTATATACTTCCCACTTCGGCAGGAGTAAACATTCGTGAGAGCTGCAAGCCGGCGAACGAAAGTACGGGTGCATTAAACAAAATATATGTTCGTCTTTTTTAACATGTTGATATATTCTGGGTGAGAAAGCAGTTCGATTCAAACACTCACTGCAGATTCTCCTTACACTATAGAGTCGTAAATCGAACACAGCCACTGATGTTTAGCAGGTGTCACCATTTTCTTTGTAGGTGTCATGTGAACAAGTTATCCACGCCCCAACCCCAGTTAAGTTACTGCGGCAATTCCACGATAAACAAGTGCTCGTCATTGGCCAGGAACACAGGGTAGAGATTGCTCAAGAGTGAGTAGATGACATGGCACGCAATGTCGCTTATTGGAACATTTCATTTAGGCCAGGTGTAAATATACAATTCAATACCAGCAGCTTTCCTGCGTTTAGATCTGTCGACTGCCTTGCGTACCTCGTCCATGGTGACAGGGCCGTTGAGTGCATCGTCATCATCACTGCCACAACCGAGTTGATCAAGTTAATTAATTACACCATTAAGATGATTATTGTCATACTCGACACCAATTTTGTCCATTATTGAGGTCTTCATAAACTCTAGCCCACCTAGCCAATACAGAGTCAACGTCATTAATCACAGTTCCATCGTCCAATACAACTATAAACGGGATCTCTACCATACTGTCATTAGCAATTCCAATATTTCCCATAACCTTCCAGAAATTAACATCAGCTTGGTTGAGTTTTTCCAGTAGATCAGTTTGCCGCTCTGCCTGGAACTGTCTTTTGAGTTTTCTATTCATCCTATCAAAAACCTTTCGCGCATCACAATACTTCCTCTTTAAGGACCGTTTCATAGAAGCACTTCCTGTACATTGTCAGTACCAGCTGGTGCTCGCAGGTTTACTGCAACATTCAGCACTACGGATTTCCTCCTGCCCTAAACTGACAAGTCGTGATATAAGTGAAAGAATCTTGAAAGCGAGGTTTTCAGGTATATTACTGCTGAGACAAACCGAGTTGGCCTATTTACGGAGTCCGAGGTAGACGTTGTGGCGCGTGATGCACGAGAGCCATCTTATTGACCCACTAACCCAGTGAGGTCAAGCGTATATGTCAACAAAAAATGATCTGGCACAGAATCGGGAGCACACACGTTATAGTTGCTGACATGGGAATAACTTCAAAGTTTTTGTAAAAGGGTAGTTGTTCACGGGGAACTAGCACATAAACTACAACCGATTTTCCAAGGGAACTAATGTACGTGAATTCTGGATTGACCGAGAAACGACCATTTAACATACAGAAGTTGGTTTCTATTAGAAAGTCTATTAGGGAATTACCATGCGAGTTTATAGTGAAATCACATATGTTTCGGGGGTGTAGAGGGTCGACACCCTGTTCAATATCTTCTCAATCACCAGTTCTAGCATTGAAGTCTCCACAGACCTGAACAATACCTTTCGACTGGTACACGTGGACCTGATTCAGAAGACAGCTGGGAAAATAACCTCCGAGTCTCTATGGTGAATTGATCTGTTAGGCGGGAGGTAACAACACATATATACATACACATTTATGCCATTTTCTAGCGATTTGAATTCTAACCATAGTAAATCATCGGTGTCATGTTCAACAATAATACACACAAACAAGTTAAGAATAGTGTTCTTTACGAAAGCGCCAACGCCGCCTGAGCCCCGCTTCGATTTAGGGTTGACATTTTTTTCTGTTTTTTCCGATAAAGGTATAAAACATCATCATTTTGTAAAAATGTTTCACACAATGCTATACTATCATAATTTCCGGATAAAACCACACATTTTCTAAAATCAGAGTTATCATCGTCACGTTTCGACCTACAAACTTGTACTAAAAAATCTAAGTAACTGCACAAAGTTCAGCGCAAACAGGACACGAATCTAGGCAATTCCAAGTACAAACTCGCCACTCACAGCCCTATTGCTTGTTGATGGCCACGAGCTTAGTACCTCGTAGGTAGAAGCCTCTGTCTTTGCCCATTTCTTTGAGGACGTTTCGGAGGGAGCCTTGAGCGTCCCGCACATCTCGATAGTTCCTTATCAATATATATTCTCTCATAGCGCTTGTTGTTTCTCAGATTTCTCAGTTACAACAGTGCATCATTTTATTTTACGCTTCTTTCCTTTCTAGATGCAGATTTTTATGACTACGTCTAGTCCATTGCCATATTTTGTGTACTTGTGCGTCATCTAACAACTAACATCTAACGTTATAGCTACATGATTCCAGTCGCAGCAGTATCAGATTCTAACAATATCTAACGGGTCATCGTAGCAGAAGTTTGTCCATTGATAAACAGCTAGTATAATATGCATTTTACCATTCAGAACATGGCTAGTACCTCTCACGAACTCATACCATCATGTTGTTTTAATAACTGTTCCTTCCCGATCATATTTATCAAGAAAATGCTCTACATAAAAACGAGTCGACAATCGGAAGACCCACACTGAAAATGTCCGTTTGGTTGTATTAATGCGCCACTGTTTATGAAATCATTACTGCCATTAGAAATTAGTCCGTTACAAATTATTAGAAATGAAGTATGAACGATTTGAAATTCTGAAATAAATAAATATACAGTGAATCCGACAACCTGATTGGTCAACGGGATCCCAAAACATTGCGTTCATTGCTTTTTTGGACGAGACTCAAACCATTTAGACTTAAATTCAAACTTAAATAAAAACTGAACTATTTGGCTTAGCTAAGACCAACACTTTGGGTATTAAGTCTGATGACTTAAACCCTTTCGTGAATACGGCCCCAGGTGACTGGTCGGGATGCGATCGTTTGTTGAAAATATTAATGCTCAGCTCTAAAAAAATAAATACAATTGATCCCCCTTGTTAGACCACAAAATCCATTAAATATTCATCAATTTGTTGAGTAATTTGTTGAGTAATATGTTTTACGTTCATTGAGGTATGAACAGAAAAACCGATGTGCAATTAGAATCCGCGAAATAATAATGTTTAATTGACATATATCATCTCACTACCTTCCAGCCTGGGTTTCAACAACCTGTGTACCCTAGATGAAGTAAAGGAGGCCTACCCGTTGTTAGATTACGTAGACCACGAAAACAGGAGCCGGATTGCCAAGGGTTACACGGAAAACAACGACTTTCCAACGATTGAAGGTAGGAAACTCACACGCAACATTCGGAATGCATCATCCAAAACATTAGGATTGAAGTTCAAGCCACTTAAGAAATTATACAATTTTGTTCATCATAATAATAAGCCAGTTGTGCCATGATCCGGTCCCGAGATTACGAAACGTTTTCAGTATGATTTCAATGCTCAAGGTCTATTATGAGGTGTGTGAACTAAACCTTGAGTTGGACACGAGTTTGTACTCAAAAAGGTTTCGTAATCTCGTGGCCTGATTGTTAGTACTAAGTAGTATCCATACGTCATAGTACAAACACCATGTGTAACACACAAGACACGATGCAATTAAACTCTGCACCCGGGGGGCACTTCGCGGTCTTTGTAGTAGGAGAGCACTTGTCGGTATCCATAGTGTACATAAGGGTTGCGCCGCACAGTGAAAAGCACAGTTATCCGACAAGCAATGCGACGGAACCAATCAACGTACGCATCCGTTGGTCCACACATTTTAACGGCAGCTAAGACTGCGAAGTATCCCACGGGTATTATTGGGTAATTTCACATTTCCTTGCCGCGCTTGGTCAGCAGCCGGTCAGCTCTGGCATTTCAACGTATTCGGTGATAGCTTATTATAGACAGATATTTTTGATTAATGATTCAAATATTCAGAAATTTATATTTGGGCTAAGTAGTACAAAATAACAAATGTTTTTTTCAGTCCATATATTATTTATCGAGATAACAGCCTTGGAAACTCGCATGACTTTATCCACCTTCACGGGCGTAAGTACGCCACCATTATATGCTAATTAGCGCGGCAGGGTCGGTAATTTCACATTCCCCGTCGCTCTAAGGTTGGCATACTTCCGCCCGCGAAGATTCAGGCGAACAGAGGCATGTGACTTTCCACTGCTGTTATCGCAGTTAAAATGTCTATGAAATGAAAAAACAAAAAAAACGCTACCATTTCCTATTTTGTACTACCTATCCAAAGTAGACAATAGTGTCTAATAAAGCTACCTAGGCTGGGCACACGTTCTTTTAAACTCTTTTTTTAAAATATATATATAGACACTTTAAAGGCATACAATCACAGATAGTTGACGAAGATTTACCTGAAAATATATACATTTCACTGGTTATCAATATTTTAGTATTTATAGATGACCGTAACTATAAATGGCGGCAGATCACTAAATGAAAACAAAACAAGGCAAACTTAGGTGTTTCCGCTTTACATATAGTCGCATCACCTCGAGTTATGTCCCCTTATTGCATTGCCTTATAGGCAAAACGAAATACGGGCATATGCAGGTTAATTACCGGCAGTTTATACTTGAGATTGAAGCAAAATTCCATATCGGGGGGCTGCATTGGAATTGTATCTGCTATTCAGCTGTGTAAAGATGTTCGGAGGTACAGACATGATTGTATGTATGTCAAGTGAATGTACTTGGCAGGTGTAGCTATGAACTAGCTATGAACTTCTGCGAAATTACGGAGCCTATATTCCATGTGTTGCACACGGTATCAACGACCCTTGGTGATTATTGTACAATTTCCCTTTCTTCACCCCTCTACAGCTGTTTTACTTCTCGCCGAACCCACTCATTGGGAGTCGAACCTTCAGCTTCTGATCGACCTGCTATTGAGTGAAGGTAAACCTATCAAGGCCCCAATGAACATCAAAAGTGTTCCTCAACTGCCGGTTATTGCGTGCAACATGGATCTTCAGTTCATGGCAGAGGCTTGTATGCCTAGGTAAGCATACTTTAAAACTTTCATACGAGTGTTTACATTTATTTTTGGTTATCTGAATTTTGTGGAATGTCTTCAATGTCTTCATGCTAGTGTTGAATCGCATTAGATATAAATCTACTTGTTAAACAAAGAATAAAAAAAGAGAAGGAAAGGAATATCTCAATTTTTTATTCTCTCCTCAGATATTTGGAAAGCCATGTCACAAACCGACAAGCGAGTGAAATTATTTTTAAATAATGAGTATCAAGCCCCGAGATTCTCAAACATTTTGAGTACGATTTCATGTTCAAGCTCAATTTTTATATGGGGATTTGTGAACAAAACTTCGGAGTAGAGAATGAAATCGTACTGAAAAAGGTTTCGTAATCTCCGGACACTAACGATAGTAATGGTGGTATTTATGCATTGTATCATCGTATTTTCTGTTCTATATTCAGACTTGGACACGGCGCGTTCCTGGTGTGCCTTGAAGCTCTGTACAGGGTAACGATAGGCTACTCAAAATATAATTAAAATGATAAATTCCTATTTTTTTTGGCGATAGTCCTCGATGTTTGAGGAATAATAATGACAACCTTTACCGTGATCTCCAAATCTGAAAGGGTTGTCATTTTCTGGTGAGATCTATTCCCCGGAAACCGGACTTGCGGTCTATTCCCGGACTCGGACACAATTCCCAATAATCTGATTGGCTCACGTGAATAAAATATTTTACAAACCTTTACCCTAACCACGTTAGCCAATCAGATTGCCGGGAATTGGTCCGGGTAGTAGACCGAAAGTCCAGGTCCGGTTCCGGGGAATATAGACCCACCTCATTTTCTCAGATATGTAGTAAAATCAGCAAGAATGATGAAAGAAGCACTCTTAAAATCACCAATCCTTCTCATTGAAAGTAATGATTGCATGTAAACGAACTACACAGTATATGACAGTGCGATGTTAATTTGCAGAAGATTACTGGCAGAGACTTGGAGTACTCCACGCTGGTTGGCAAACCATGCGAAATAACCTACCGGTTTGCTGAACACACTTTATGCAAGGTGGCCAGAAAAATGGGGATCAAAAGACCCATCAAGAGGATGTACTTTATTGGGTAAGCTTTGGAGATACTCGCCGTCATTCCCGGTAATATATCAGATGACAAGGCTACCACCCGCCCCAGTTTCTCTCTAGATGTGTGCCAGGGGTACCACATGAAGTGAGTCCTGAACGGAATTAATTACCCCCGGGATGCGAGAATGGCCTGGAGGAGGATCGCTAATCTAGGAAATATGTCAGAGGAGAGGCAGTTTCTCATCTGATTTGAATGGGATTGTTAATATTTTGAAGGTTGATATAGTACTTGGAATATCTAATAGAGAGCGAAAGATTATTTTTCTTAATCGTGTATGTTTAGCGAAATGATGTGGACTACTTCATTTGGTATCGCATTTTCTCAACTGCCTGCGTCTGTTTCCAGAGACAATCCCAACGTTGACATCTACGGTGCCAACCTCTACGACCGATACCTCCAGAAGGTCTGGAACAACCGGCGGAATGGCAATGAAGATTCCACAGAAACGCATGGCCTCCCGTCTTGCCGTCTCATTCCATCAAACGTGGACCTCCACGAGCAGACGGTCGAGAGGTGTCACAGTTTACTGGTTGGAACCGGTGTGTACCAACACAGACCGGAAGATACCGACGCGGACGAGGACCACGAGAATGCGTACCACGGTCACCGTGACATAGACCACGAACCCCACCTGTCCCGGCCGTCCAAGTTCGTACCGGATGTGGACCAAGGAATTCAGCACATTCTCGACATGGAAAGCTGCAGGACTGCGTGACATCATTTGGACAGGAAACACGTTCCCGATCGAAAATAATATTCTTTAAAAAAAAACACACCATGATTACAGAAAACTCATGCAGTATAAGAGTACGGTCGCCATTGGTCCACATAAAATGGTGCAACTGTCCTATTTCCAACGCTTCCCGATTAAAACTGTGATAATTCCTGGTGCTGATGGGGTTTTTATATTAACTGTGCATAGTAGGAGTAGACCCAATGGATAATCTTATACATATTGCTGTCCGATACTATAAGCGATGACGTCATAGCTAGCATAGTGTTTTCTTGTGCACACTCTACCACACAGACAGACCAAACGGTTCAACCCACATATTACACGGGATCGTGAAGTAATCACGTTCATAGTCAAATAGCGTTGATGTACATTGTGATACTAATATTCGTAATATTCATAATTGCCTGCCTACCTGACCCAATGGACCAAATAGCTGGCAAGCCGTGCATATGCTTGGCTGTCATTTTGGACGATGAAAGCTGAACTTTATCAAGAATGTTCCGACCAATGATTGTCCATTAGATGTGTTTGTCTCTCATCAGCTGATATGTCCTATTATTGTTATGGATGTGAAACTGATGTAAACAATAATTTATAGTGATATCACAATGGGAAGATAAACGTCATTTAAACATTAATTCTATGCCTTGTCATTTGCTCCCGCCCAGCCATTACTCTTTCTTATTAACATTATACTTTTTAGATATATACAAATATACTTATACTTATCTATTAGATATATACAAATATACCATCTTTGCATACGTCAAAAGTCGATAACGGGGAATGTTGTGTGTGTGTTTATTGCTTTGACAGTCGCCTTCCAGCTTAGCTGATTTCGGCAGACTGGTCCCTCCTTGGGACGCA